>JAQGBY010000281.1:0-50917 GCA_034698785.1 Mycogona germanica | reverse complement strand
AACTGGTCGTTCGACCCCCGCCATAGGCCCCTCTCTTGGGGGCTGCTTGTGGGTACAAATTGTAAATTGTAAATACAGGAATCGGGTAAGCGTACTGTTAAAATCAAACGTCTTGATTTTCTTCTAAGAAAGATTGGCAAACACTGCAAGCACTGCATTGCGGGGAAGCCAGCACAGTTTTGATTTAGTTTAAATTTATTTTCGGCTAATGTTTAAAATGTATTGCTAATCGAAACCTTACTTTCTAAAGATTTCCATGCTAAGATTAATTCAAGACGCCTTCCACGTTTAAGACTTATTTCAAGATTTATTGTGTTTTGAGCCATATGAACGGAGACAATTAATTTGCTTCAACGTTTAGATATTGTCTCAGTTTTTTTATTTAGGAAAAATATTTTATTTTACTTTGTTAATTTGAAACAAATTCATTTTCTTGGTTCTTTCGACTTTCAAGAAACTTTCTTAAATTTGGTATTTTCTGTTTGCAGTGCATGGATGTGTCCGACTTTTGAAACAATTATCTGCAGGAAAAATAAAATTTATACGCGAGATTTTTTTTCTTTAGTGGGCGACACCTTTCAGTATCAGATTAAGACGTCTTAATATCCAGTGCAGTAAAAGTAAAAGAAGCGGGGATGGATCATTGGAGGGCAGACGACAGAGAGCAGCAACTAGGAGAAGGAAGAGCAAGATAGAGAGTAAGAGAGAGAGAGAGAGAGAGCGAGAGAGAGAGAGAGCCTAAGTAAAACAGGGCTAAAAGTACAGCGAGCCACTATTGGCGTCGCCGAAAATAATTCAATTGTTTGTTAAGCCTTTATCTTTATGTTGATCGAAGGTATTAAGTCTTGAGCGCCACATGCACCAAACGAACAACGGGCTTGTACAACACGCACGAACGGTGGAGAGACAACCGGAGCGAAAACACAAAGTGCGGAGGATTGTTTACGACACGTTGTCAGGCGCTCGCGAATGCCAGCGGAAAATTGGCAGAGGTCGGCCGAGATTAAGCGTCGGATATATATCATTGACTTATCATCTTTTGTGTGTACCCGTACAAGAACGCCAAAACTTGCGGCCACCCCTCTCTACTTGCACGATTCCTCCCGCACACACCTCTAACATCAGCGATACAACAAAACAAAAAATAATAATAGGCGCCTTGTTTGTAACCACCAGAACCGGGATTCGAACCTACGGAATTCAATAATCTAGGTGTGTTTGGAATAAATAGTTTCAAAAATAACAGATTCGTATATTTCAATACAGTTACAGGAATATGTGAGCAAGATAATTAATTTTTATCCTGGAGTGACATACATTTTGGTGGTTCAATTCTGATTATCATTCCCCATTTAGGTCATCTGCGCATGCGCACAATTCCCCACTTCCGCTCATTCGATGGTTTTGAGGGAAAAGTGAATTTTCGACGCGTTTTTTTTACTGAGGAATCTTTCCGATTTCCACCTCAAGAGTCCCCATTAACTATTTCTGATAATCAGAAACAGAAAATCCAAAATGGCTGCGCCCATGACAAATAAATGCATAATGATTCAGCAGTTTCAGTGAAATACTATTGGATTGATATTTGCAAAAATGTGATTCACTGACCTCGCTAAACTCTGTTATGATCCATTAAACTTGAGATTCTTCTGCTACATATAATTACAAATATTTGGAACTATTTTTTTGGCGGATTACGACGGAGTCTGCGACTGTGCGTGACCAATCAATGAGATCATTGTAAATCGAATCAAATTGTATTTTTACTATAATTGGCACTGCACAAGATGGCCGCGCCCATCATGGTAACCATCATCCAATAACACTTTTATCATCGTATCTAGCATTTATAATCTCGATATTACCAAAAATCGCCGAATCGATCATAAAATCGACATAATCGAGTGGCTCGATATAATCGATGCAGACGATTATCATTTTAAGAAGTTACGGTCATAATTACTTAATGAGTCAAAATAAGCTTTTCAGCAATCCTCACTACAGGAAAGTGATTTTCTCAGAAGTTGCACGGAAAATGAGTGAGGAGACGTGAATCTCGAAAATGTCACCACTGGCATTTGCATTTTTTATAATGATGTACTTCTCGCATAGTGCCGAAGCATCGACCAGGGGTCCAGAAACTCCTGTAGTGCACTACAGCTAAATTAAAAATCAGGCTACCTCCTTCGCTTTTTAGGGCAGAAACGTTGGTGAACTTCCTTAGCAAATAACTCGATACCAACCAGGACGTGAGTCGATACCAAGAAGGCGTCACAAGCTCGCACCTGTTTCGAACTGTATCCGTTTATTCAGCATTCCATACAAACGTGAAAGGAGAGGAAACGTAAACAACCCCATAAAGTTGTAGTTTTTCAAACCAATTCCCCCCCCCCCCCTAGAACGTTACGGATCCGCTAGGCCTATGCCAGGGGTGGGGTAGGCGTTTTTTTTTAACGAGCAGCTAAAGAAATCTATATAAAAGGAAAGTAAAGCCTCGGGAAAAAGTAATTAGACCTGCACAATAGTTGCCGTATTTGGAGACGACGTGGTAGAAGAAAAAAAAAGTGATGGGTCTATCTATATACACGCAGTCTAAAGGCTGCACAATAATCGTACATCAAATGAATGTCTAGAAAAACGGTCGATCTTGTAAAGAGGAGGGAGACGATGAAGAAGAAAAATAAAAAACTTACGTCGAATTGCTGCCATACAGTGTACCTTTTCCTCGTGAGGCCCCAGTTCGCTTATTGTGTAGGTGTATTTGGAAATCTTGCTTTCCGTGAGTGTAAATTCTATAATTCTTGTGATGGAAATTCGGCGCCGGGAACTCGTTGCAGCTCAAGCGGCGTAAGCGTCTCAAAAGTTCCATCAATCGCTCAATTGGTGCGATGCAACGACATTTGAAAGAAATTGTGACGCACCAGGAGTTTGTTATGGTGGTGATTGGGACCTCGGATAATCCAGTCACTGCCGCGCACAGGAAAAGTCAATTACGATAAGCGTCAGTTTTGGGCAACTCGCCTTAGCCGATATGCGAATTGAATCCCCGCTGCTAATGCCGTATAAAGCAAATTTACTAATTTGCCTTACCCTAACCTAACTAAACTCACACAAAACATACAATTTGGCGTAGCGGTGCCACCTTTTTCTGAAATATGCAAGGGGAAGGTTTTATCACAATTGACGGGTGTTGTGCGTGACGTGATCCCCGAGAAATTAACGTCTTCGTGCAATCACGACGCGAGTCTCTCAAACGTTAGGTTTCCCGGACGCTTATTCTATGATTTTATGCCATTCAGTTCGTTAGTGTCCAATCATATCCCTCATCACACTAGGAAGCATATTCAACTTTCAGTTAAGATTGTGAGAAGTGACCATCCGAACACATTTTACTTGCTCACATTTTTCGCATTTTTTTTCATTTGAATTTTCAAGATTAATTCATTCAGAGAGCATGTTTTCGTGAAAACTCTTTTCAAAATCCGGGAAACTGATCCGTTCGGTTTCGGGGTCTCAGGAGAATGTACAACTCGAGTGCTTCTGTGTTTATATACAATTTTCGCGAGGTATTGTACGCAGAGAATAGAACAGGAAAAGCGTTCAAATTGGTATAGTGTGTAATCCGCCGATAAATTCCAGATGGAAACACGCGCGCAAAACCGATTTAAATCATCATTCATCAGACATTATACAGCGTCTTACTGCTCAGAGTAGGCAAGAGGAGGATTGACTTCGAAAAAAGGGTTGGGTGGAGGAAGCGGTGGAGATGCTACTACTCACTCAGTACGAGTATATTATATGCAGGGATATTTTCGAGACTCAAGTTCCGCCCCGGCCAAACGAATAAATTTTCAGATACACCTCTTCCACTGGCAAGTTGACACGAATGGACGTAATGGCTACAAAATATTAAGCCTATCGAGTCTGAGTATGTATTTCCGGTCTTGCCGTATCGGTTACGTCAGTGGTTCTAAAGCTAGTTTGGGTCGCGGATCCTACTTCGACATCCAAGCTCCCAGTTTCTTTTTATGGCAAAGACATATTTAAAAAGAGGGAAAAAATAGAATCTACAATATTTTTTCTCTCAATTCGATATTTCGGTCGCTCCTCTTAAATTTTAGCCTTGACTAAAATTAAGGAAAGACCTTAAATCCTCTCTCTCAAGTTGAGGGAGAGGTGAAGACGGGTTGAGTCGCTTTATTGCTTTCCTCACGTCACAGACCTCTCCTCAATTGTCAAACATTTAGAAATCTTTATCTTTTTCAAACGTTACCCATCAAACGAATGACGTTGTGAATTTCACGTGACAACAAAGCTCACCAGATTGCAATTCCAACCACATACATTTCTATTTACCGGAATAATATTTTCAATATAAAAACCATATAAAATAAAATAACATTATTAAAAAACAAAGTTAATAAAACAGATACTTTTTAAAACGATTCTTTTTCGATTTGATATTTCAAGTGTCAAACGTTTGGAAATCCTAATTTTTTAAATATAAAAATAACATGTTTTGGCGCCACTGCATGACGTTCTAGCACGTGAAAATTCGAATTTTTAAATGTAGGAACATTACAAACGATAACTTCCAAAATGAAAGAAAATAATAAAAAACGCAGAAAAAAGAAAACAAGATTAAAAAGGATGAGTTATGTGTTCGGCTAAATGTTAAAGAGGAGATCGTCTCTTATCTTCTATTATTGATATTAAGATAATTGGAGATAACTTGATAAAATATAATTATTATAGGGGCACAGATTGTTTCTAAACACAATTTTCGAATTATTTTTCGAATTATAACACATGCATTTTGAAACGAAATTGCGAGTATTATGAATATGTAACCCAATTCTTAATACATATTTTTAATTCCGAGTCACAGGGTTGTAATCGAAATTCGGGCAAGTTTTAAACCACGAAAGTGCAGCTTGTCTAGACAAGAAAATATCTTTGTCACACGTGTACATGTACAGCATATGAATATACGTGCGATGTAATATGGCAGCGCTTTCGGATGATTCTTAGAAGAGAATCAGCGATCAATACCCTGCACTTGGTGCCGACTGATCTTCGGGTACATAAACACATGCCGCTGTTGCACACGAGAAGATTAAATTCAATCTGCAATCCTCCGAAGCATCGCCGTGTACGCATGTAGCACACTGATGGATGCCTAATGGATACTACCCAAATGACGAGCTTTGAAATTCGCTCGTATACAGACGCCCTTTAATAACTTTAATCCAGTATTATATCTTTTCCTTGGAGAAAGAAGTTAGCGCTTCGCTCAATTTAATCGCAGACGTTCGAATTGACGCGCAATGTATAAAGTATATGGGTTAAGCGAATAAGAACTTTGCGACGATGACTCACGCCTCGGCTCACCCTAAACAAAATATCAACTATTCGGATTTATTTTGTGTTCAGGGGCTTGACTAGGCCGCAAGAGAAGGCATATGGGGTTTCGATGGCGTAATGGATAGCGTGTGGTGTTATTCCCGTGATCGCGGGTTCGATTCCCAACTGAGACCTCTTGAATTTTTCGAACGAGAGAAATTCATACGCACGCCTTCCTTCGGAATTGAAGTAAAGCAGTGGTACCCGTGCCTGGAAGATTTCAGGTACACGTTAAAGATCCCTACCTAGGTAACTTATACTAAGCCTGGACTAGGCTAGAACATGCATTACACGATTCACTATTGACAAAGTCAAACATGACAAAACTCAGAACGATAAAATAAATTTCGATTAAAAAATGTTAATATCAGATAATTTGTAACACTTCCGAGCATCAAATTTTTTTGTTATATAAAAAAATGCTGCATTGCGAATTCGATTCAAAACGTCACAAACTGCATTATTTTCAAAATGCCATTTGGAGACGTGACGTCGGGAACGGCAACGTGTTCTCTCGCAAACTTACTAATTTACTTGTCCGGGATTCGAGAGTCGTATCGTGGGTGCGTACGTATTACAACTCCACGGATTACGGTTTTTCCATTACATCTTTTTCGCCGTGACTCGCACAAGGGATTCCCGCCATTTCACCCGGGGGTTACACACTCACACATACACACAACACCCGTTGCCTACCGAGCTCTGCGTGTACGGGGTTTTCATTTAGTTCCCGCGACAACACAAATGGTGCGGGAAACCATTGACTTACTTATACGAGTTCCTCGAATCTTCGATCAAAAAAAGATGAAGTTGGGGCAACGAAGCCGTTCATGATTTACAGAAACGGGAAGGAGAAAACGTAAAAAAAAAAAATAAGTTATCTCAGTTCGCCTAACCTGTAAGGTCTCTAACGCGCATTTGATTAAATCTTTTTGTTGGCTTTCTCGTGAGGGTTGCGTTCAGCATAACACTTTAGGTACAACTTTCGCAGAAAATTGAAAGGCGGAACTTCATTTGTATTTCAAATTTAACCCGTCATCCAAATAGGAAAACCGATTCCCGGGTGCTCAAAGCTGGTTAAATACATAATTAAAGACGACCTACTACCAGGTTTATGCTAAATGGCAAATGTTCACACGAACACAACGCACAGACTGTATTTCGCATTCTCAGCCAAAATCATTGGACGGCGTTGCTATCGTCAACTTTTGCTCAAAGTGCGGTTAGAACTTTTCAGCCACCTTTATTTTTTGTGTATTTTCTTTAATTTTTCTAATTTCAGTCAACATGAGAACCTATACAAGTTGTAAAATACGATAACAACCGTAATATCGAATATTATTTTTCATAACATTTTAATTAAAAAGTTTAAATTAAAAGTACCCCAGACCATCATTATTAGAGTATCGTAATTTAAGGTTCGTTGTTGGATAAAGCAAAACAAATAAAATCTGAAGTCCAGGAAAATATATTCATACTTCTGTATAAGCATAACCATTGTCAGGAAAATATAATTTTAATGTAACTGCCGAAGAGTGGGGGGGGGGGGATACGGATAAAACAGCTCCCTTCGCGAAGGCCTGTCGCCTGGGATCAACCGTTAAGTGCGCTCTTATGATTATGTATTGGAAAAAATAGGTTTGCAATAAAAAAAAAAGTGCACAAAGTTAGGGCTACTTCAGTTTCAACTTTCAGCTCCGCTTCAGTTAATGATTTGATGACTCCGAAACTCGACTCGACAATGTGCTCCCCCCGTTTATTCGAATTTAACAAATCCTCTTTAGACCCTTCTCTCCCCTCTAAATCACACGAGGAATGAAAAATGAGTAACGATTATTTAATTTACGTTATGCTCGTTTTGGGAGAGAACTTGAGCAATCGAAAATCAAAATCGTGACAGCATACTGTCACGATTTTGCGTAGTGCGTCTTGACCTCACTTTCCCATGTTAAAGTCTCATGCCGAATGTCGTCAAACGTCCGGGGGAAGGAAGGGGGGGGGGGAAAGAGAAAACACAAACTCTCCGTCATCTCGACAGAGAGTTCGCTTTTCAGTTACTTAAGTGACTTCCAGCCCTTCGCTGTTAGTCTAATGGATGGAGCGTCTGTCTCCGGATCAAAGGGGTTGCGGTTTCCAGGACAAATCGATTCATACAACGGATACATGCGAATGTAAAAGTGTTTGTGCGGTCTTTAAAGCGGAGACGCTTGTGCGGAGAAGCCATGCCAAAAAATATAATGTATTTATTTAATCAAATTGAATGCATTTGATGAAACCGGTGAGCGATTTTCGTCCTCATTCGTCCAACACAGTATATAGCAATTACGAAACAGTGGCAATACGAAATGAGACAACTCGGTGGTCTCGGGAGGATGCACCAGCGTCAACGAACGTGCACCCATACATTGCCAAAGCATCATAAAAACACGATACAAAAGAATGATAATTGGTCGGCGTTTCGAGCACAAAAATATAATAATAAATAGCAACTGGCAGAAGAAAACAACTCCCACACCGGCAATTAGCTTAGATTTCGAAAGCGGAGAGAGAGCTACTACACAACAAAGGCAGCTGTTTGACTGCTGTAGCTACGGTGTGCAGTTATTCCTTTTTGATTTCTGGCAGATAGGCCGAGGGGTTACATGCGCTGATTTTCGGGTACTAAGTGATTACTGGGCTGAATTCTCGTCCCGTCGTGAGACCACTGAAATCCTGAGAATAAACTTTCGTCCGATATTAGAAAAAGTTCTCTTATTATAATAATGATTAAATGATTCGACGAATTTCTTGGTACGAGTTATCACCTGTGTCACTTTAAGCGGTTTTACTCAGAACGCTTTGAAAATTTTGACAATTATTTTTTTGTTGCTGCACATGTACGGTGGTCAGTAGCGGACTGAGTTACATACAGTGTATGAACGCAGCCGGATTCTTCACATAAACCCGGCAAACTGTTTTCTCGGAACAGATTTCTGGAGATTCTCATCTAAGGCCTATAAGCAGACGCATAAGTATATTATTTACGAGCCCAGCGCCAATGGGCTGACCACCACAAAAACCACTCTTCGAAAAGAAAAGAAAGTAAAAGACAAAAGCGAGGAATACTTATACTCAAAGACACCTTAGAAACATATAACAGCTAGGATTTTGTGAGCAACGGCCTAGTGTACGGACACCTATTAGCACATGTACCCTAACGACCAACCAGTTTCACAAAAAAAAATCTAGGATGCACAGAGGGGATATCGTCTAATGAGATTTTAAGTCGATTTAAGAATGACTCGTCGTAGCCCAGTCGGTATTGCGACTGACTGACTCGGAGGTTCCGGGTTCGATTCCTGGCGCAGGATTTAGATAATTTCAATCTAGTACTGATGAAAATGTGCATCTCCTGCAGTGCCTAAACACCAATGTAGTGCAGCGACTGCAGTCATGGGGAAATAAATAAAAAAAAGTCGAAAAACGAATGCCGTTCAAATCTCTAACTTGATGAGAACGCTCCACTTCCGAAATTAGCTCCTTTGACGAACAAACGAGTGATTCGTGTGAAATGGCGAAAAATTTATAATTGTGTAATGATTATGAACCAATATAGTGCAAGATCAACGTCAACCCTGACGCCCTCATTGAAGAAAATTAGTTCAGTGAGATTTCTCGAGAATCTCTTTTTTCTTGACGTGAGGAACGCTCAAAGATTTCCGCTCGCTTTGGCGAAAGGAGGTCTAGCGAGGATCTGTTACACCTGCATGTAGATTGGTACACGGTATTGTTTGTGAGGAGATTGGGTGAAGAAGATTATTAATATGGCGGACAGCGGTCCCTGCGCGAAGGAATCCGCCAATTCAGTGAGGGCCCGGAGCTTTTGTTTATGTAGCGCGCGGGCGAGTGCTCGTTAGTCGCGTCGTCGACACCGGCGTTAAGTCCGCAGATCATAATTAGACATTTCTCATAGGATTTCGTGCTCTCTCTCTTCTTCCTTCATTCACCCCCTCCCCCCAACCACCATCCTCCTTCGCTCATATATTGTATACGAGTGCGTACGGTAAGGGCATGTGTTATGTGATTGTGAGTTGGAACGCCCTCTATATGTATGCGTTGATGGGAGAACGAAGAATGGTGGAGGAGTGAGAGAGAGAGAGAGAGTGAGGATGAGGATGACGACGAAGGGTGTGTGTGGGGTGCGTTCCTCGTATTACTGCTGCTGGCTGCTGCTGCTACTGCCTTTCTCGAAAACCGACCGCAGCCAATTAGACGGAATTACACGGGGCCCTCTCGAACCACAGATGCGAACGCCGAGTTGCCAACAAAATGCGCGCGGGCGTTTTATTCCGAAGAACATGTAGCGTTAGAGCGCAGATCGGGTCTGATAGCGGAGCTAGTGATTCACGATATCAGTGATTTATTTGATACGTCATATCGATATTTATAAAATTAATACTCGATATTTTTATATATCGATAAATATCACGCACCACTACGTCGAGCCTCCAGATTCGGTCATCTTTGAGAATATTAATCTAATTTGTATGCGCGTTCTAAAGGCAAATTGTACCGGAGTTTGTGGCGTCTTACTGAATAGCAATTTTGGGTTGGCAATTTGATCGCTTCGTCGCGTTCAGAACCAAATCGAGAGTGAAAATCATTTACATTAAATCGGTACTTGACTGCAATCATACTGTTATTTCAGCTACCAGCGACAGGACTCGAAGTAAAAATATTAATGTCTAAAGTTGCCCCCAGAAATAGACGAGCACCAAAGCCGCTGTAATTAGACACCTGCATTCCATATGATTGTTGAAAAAATGAATTGAATACGATACAATCATATATTTTCTTTTAATAAAACATTTGCCTGTATTAATTAAACCCAGTTCACTTGAAGAAATTCATCGAGATATGTGAAGAAAGAAATATGGCAAGAAAATTCGAAATAATGGCGATAATAAATAAATAATTCCGCTTGCATAAATCCAAAATTAATTCCATACCAGCCACGAGCGGCCATAAAAGACAGGGCACTAAAAAACAATGTCGAATATAGGCAAGAAACGACTAACGTGTCGGCATACGCCTCGCATTCATCTATCTATCCTTTCACTTCGCTGTCCCAGCTCACGATCTCTTGACTCGGCCCATCACAAGATGAACCAGTCTCGGGTCGCCATGGACGCGCGTGACGTCACGGCTTTTGTTCGTGAGCATCGACCCCGGGTGCACTTGAAACCGACAGCCCGGCTACTTGTGACGTCATCATTTATGTGGGCGAATATTGCATATCGATTTAATCGAGAGCAGAGGCGCGTCGCGCCGCGCCGTGCCGCGCCTAGGAAGGAAGCCGGATCACTGAATATCTGATGTAAATTTCAATAACACGGATAACGCCGTTAGACTACTGAGAAAATGTGTGTCCGCGTTTATGCAATCTAACCTCCAACCTCTTCATTTGAGGTCGTCAAGTTTTAAGGCCTGTGTGACACGATGGCGTCTGGCCGCGTCACAATTTGCCAGGATTGGCCGTGTAATGTTTTCTCAAATGGCCTTGCCTAAACGAATGAAAAACATATTTGTTTTGTCCCAATCAACTGTAGTCAACCACACTACAGGCGTTACGTCCCCTCATGGTACGCACTATGCGAGAAGAACAACCTGTACCCCGGGATCGACATTTTCGAGAGCCAGCGCCGGGAATCGAACCAGAGACCGGCGAGCCACAGTCAGTCGCTAAACCAACTGGGCTACGACAAGTCGTACCAATTTAATCGTTATGTCTGTCGTTAGGTGACGCGCATAAACGTTCCAACAGTCGGGATCAATTTTTGTATGACCAAACCTCTCTGCTGACCAAAACAAAAATCCACCCCAAAAACAGGTGCAACAGTCAATGGGTCCCCAGTCAACGTCCACCGACAATGTCCGAGCTGACCATCACAACCACAGTCGCCTCATCACGTTCTTGACCGCCAGGGGCCGAAGCATACGCTCTGCGGAATTAAAAAAAAAATAAACTACAGTCGCAGCGGAACAACTTAATCCCCAACGAGTAAATGACGAAAAGCACTTTAATCATCCGCCCCCAAGTCCGAGCGAGAAAGTGCACACACCGGCGGCCATCTTTTCGGGTTCACAGAACACATACACATACAATATACACATACGGTCGCGTTGGTCGTCCCGGTTGTTCGCTCTTCCGCTTGGTCCAGCTTTATTATGCTGAGAGCCTTTGGCCATTGTCGAGACACGCACGTATAGCGATGGCTCTCGGGGCGACACTGAACAATACGTGTTCCCTGTCCAGGTCGGAGAAAAAACTTCTAACGCCATCCGAAGGCGCCATCGTTACCACATCAGCGATGTGTGCGCTTGTTAACTACAGATCCTTGCAATTCCGCAATCGTCAAATAGATCCTCATAGTTATAATCAAAATTCACGTTAGGCTATAAGACAATAAACACGGGACAGAACCGTGGAAAATCGATGACGAGCAGGCGAGGCTCCATCAATAAAAATATACAGTATAATAAACCATGTTTGTTCTCTTATGTTTAAACATTTCATTGCCGACTTTTACATATTTTTCGTGTTTGTCTTCGACGTTTACTATATTTAAGGCGTTGACTGTATAATCACTCGTACCATCACTCGAATCATTAATTATTTAGTGAATTGATATTTTTTAATTTGTTCCGGTTATAATGAAAGTACCAATTAAATTTATCTTGTTAAAAATAGATAGAAGCCGATGGTAGTAATAACTAATCACACAATTATTGTGGTCCTGCAATTATTTGTGATTAAGAATTAAATTTATGTTTATATTGTAGCTTCTGCAGCTCAGTTGCAGCAACTGACAGGAGATTAAAAATGATTAGGAGACCATCAATTACTAATAGCATCACGTAAGGATGAATTTATTAATTTCATCACTCTTTGCTGTTGACAACACCGTTCAAGATTTTCGGAGAATCCTAAATTGATACTAGAGATGTTCATGAAAGGTTAAGTTATTTTTGCAATGTGAAGGGGCAATAACCAGTCAAAACTATTGCAATATGACGCCGCAGATCTGCATAGCACTTCTATAAGGTTTCCCGATAGGTGGCGCCATCAGGCGGCTATTCATCTGTCCGTAATCCAATTGACGACGCATTCTAAATTGCTGAATTCTAAATTAATCACATACCACCGCGGCGCTGAGCACGAACTAGAATTCCCAAAATTGCTTTGGTTTTCAAATTGCTGCTTAGCAAACGGTTTCCGGTTAACAACCATGATGAGACTATTTTGACGAGGACGCGAGCATGCGCAGTAACTATTATTTCGAGATAAACGCCGCCCCCACGTTTGTTTACTTGGAGAATCAAGTTTTAATTCGTCGGTTGAAAACCCGATTTTTATCCAGACACACATTTCCTTAATCATCCTTTACTCGTCAAGTAATGGTCTCTCATAAAGATTTTCTTGGAAAATGGAGTACATTTAAACTACAATTCCCAAGTGAGTCTTAGAAACCTAATTATATTTAATTAAGTTAAAACATACTTGTATAATTGAGCAATATCAACAATACGAATGAAAAACTAATTTCGGCAGATCCTGACTGCATCCAACCTGAAAAAGGTAAAGTAAGTAAATTGATGGGTTTTATTCATGTTATTTTATTAATAGGCAAATGCTTCCTGGAAAGTGGAAATTAGGAATAAGAAATCCTAAGGTATCCAACTACAGCAGTGTTCATTTTAGAGTAGCAATATTTTATCAGTTAATGAGTATAGTTAGTTATGCGAAGTTACGATCTATAATTTCGGTAAAACTCGGCAAAAGCTAGCTTAAACTAGTTTGTAAACAGTGTATTTTAGTTGTTGGAATCGTTGTCAGAATCAGCGTCCCCTTTCCTGAACAAGAACCGAAACTGAATGCGGCGAATGTACGTGGACGAGAAGTCGAATGAGTAAGAAATGAATGCGAAAAGTCACCGACTTTTACACTTTGCTTTTCACACACACTTTTTAAGTCGAGCATTGAGACCATGAATCATCTTAGTTTGTATGTACGTATGTATGAGGAGGATGATAAAGCCAGCAGACTTGGTTTCTTTATGAACCAAACACAACAAAAATAAAAATAGAGAAATTGACAAACCAATTTTAATTCATTATGGTAATTGCTCATACCTAAAATATATTTAAAATCAAATCAATATGACTTGTGGTTAATGCAAGACACGTTGACAGAAACACGCAAGGGCAGCTCACATATGCAAGCAACCACTACAAGTAAGCTGTGCAGGAAAGCTTGCAAACATGGCGTGCAGCGAGCTCAATAAAGGAAATAGATTTATTTATTCGAGTCAAGATTCGAAAAAAATTACTTGTATATGTCTCACCAGTATATGTGTGAGTGCCTCTTTCACTATAACTGGGACAAATATTAATAAATATTGCTATTGTCAGTATAGAACAGCGCTTTCGATTTGGAAAATTAGATGTTCGCAAAAATGATACAGAATCAAATTATCAAATGCCATTTTTGTTTCCAATCAACTGTAGTCAACCGCACTACAGGCGTTACGCCCCCCTCATGGTGCTTAGGCACAGTGCGAGGGGGAACGACCAGTACCACGGGATCGAAATTTTCGAGAGCCCGCGTCGGGAATCGAACACGGGACCACCGAAACCAGTGTCAGTCGCTACACCAACTGGGTTACGACGAGACTTTCACAGTAACATTTTGAAATGAAAATAATTTTATTAATATAACGAACCCCGATACGCTATAAATATATATTTTTAAATTTTAATACTCATTTATCTTTTTCATTAAAAAAACTTTAGATCAGCGGACCAAATTCAATTTTTAAATAAATGAATGAATGAATATTCGATGACTATGTTATTGTCTTACAGAGTACGATCTATGATCATTGATTTACCATTGATTATGAGTTCGATAGTTGAATCTAAATTAAAAAAATTGATCATTGCTCAGCGTCTATGATTATCAGCGTCTATGCTATTAAAAATTCTAATATATTTTAACATCAAACTACTTATTTTTGCCACAACAACATGTGCATGTTAAGATGTTGTCTTGAATTTTCCCGACAAAATCGAATATGCTGCCACATACACGCGCATGTGACATATCATATCGATATTTAAAAAAATCATTTGGCGTAAATAATATTAATAGAAACGCGCCCGAGAGGGAATGGGGGGACAGCGATTGAATAGTCGGGGCGGGTAGACACCATCGTTACAGTCAAACGAAGGAAGACAGGAAAATCTGATTACACGCGGCAGCACTATGTAGGGAGGCAAACCTCACCGGTCTAAAACTTTGGTCTCGTCAAGAGAAAAGAAAATATTATTCCACACGTGTACTCGGCGCAGTGGGCTGCATCTGTACATACAGCGCATCGGGAACCTAGACACACATCCGCACGCACATACGGGTAGATGCCGGAGGACCAACGCGCACGCGAGAGAACATTACACGAGATTGGACGAGCATCACCCTCGTCTCGTTACGATCAAAACGGCGTGAAAACCAGAGTTCATTAAAATTTTAGTTTGGCTAATGAAAGCGGCGCGGCCATTTTCCCCCCGCAACTCTTTAATTCCGAAATGCGTTTATGCGCCTGAGCGAGCAGTAGCGCTCGCTCTCGCTCTTTCGTTCGCGCGCGTACGTGTTCGCTTTGCTCATTGCCATTGGCTGTCCGGGAAGAGATGGGTGGGGTAGAGGGGGGGGGGACTGATTCCAAATAAAAGGGGGAGACGAGGTTGTGCGGCATCCTAAACACATACACGATTTCGGGTCGCACTCCTGCTCAACACCTTGTGCAGGGTGCGACAGAAGTGCTCATCACCGTCGCGATTCCACGTGCAATGGCCTATTCCTCAAAATTAATATATCCTGTTACGTGAAATATATCGAAAGTGGAAGAGAGTGTCCTGGATTATTAAACTTCGTTTCACTTTCAAAACAGCAGATTATGTCATTACCTATGCATGTCCAGACGTTTCCTTCGATATTACTTCGATATTACTTGTACATGTAGTAATCAATGAGTAAACTTCATGTTAAATGAAGTAAGAAGCAACGAATAAATTTACATTTATGTTTTAAAAAAACAGATATTGAGGTGGCAAGATTCATCAGTTACAGTTTCACATACAAAAATAAAATTAAATGACCAAACGACCATTACGCGGTTCGAGCTTTGGACGGTCACGTCATTATCATGTCATATTTTGTTTTAAAACCTCTTTGTGTGCCGAGAGAATTCCCATTTTCATGATTATGTCTTGACCATCGAAAGCTCGGACCGTGTAATGGTCCTTTGACCATTTAATTGTAATTTTCTGTGTGAAACTAACTGATGAATCTTACTACCTTACTATAGGGGTAATAAGTTTAAAATTCGCTCATGAGAATATACATGGAAATATACTTGTACTGTACATAGCACGGCAGCGTATGTTACCTGCTAAGGTGCCGTAATGTATATAAAAACGTACTGGATGCAAAATTTGACGAAATTTGATATAGAAGCTGCGCGTTTAATTTGTAACCTTCAACGATGAAAATAAATATTTATTTTTGTGAGCGTGACTCGGGAGCACAATCTGGCAGGATGCACTAATCGGATTAAAAATGTTTCTTCAGCTGTAAGACATACCACATCTATGACTTGTCACAGTTGATCCACACAACAGAGCAAGGAGAGGGGCTTTCGTCTTTAACGAATATTACATGTACACGTCGGCGTTGACATGAGTTCTGCACAGGACGCACACACTCACGCTACACGTAGGCTTCACGAACTGTCTTATACAGATGCGGCGATCAAACAGCTGCCTCGCTTGACCACCAGCTGTCATCGCATCGCCAAAGTTGATAAACATACCCATGTCCAGCTAACCCCCACTGGACATCGCTCCATTCGCGCGAAATTTACGAGAACATCCGAGGCAGATTTACACGCGCGCCCATACGTAAATGTTGAGATCAACCATATTCGAGAGGGTCGTTCAAAGAATGAACGATACTAAATGGTGATACAAATATTTTAAAATCGCCATCAGCATAAAAGGTATCTTTTGGCATGATTTCACTATATATGTGACCAATAGTTTTGCAAATATCAAAATAATTGCGTGAAAAAAATTGTGTCTGTGCTCACTATAGGAGCCTATTTATGAATTCGCCAATACCTGAAACCCGAACTCAATCGGATGTTTAAAGTTACCCGCCACATTTGAAATCCACGCACACATTCACAATGTCTACTTAGAGTGACAAAGTGCTCATTTGCATAAACCAACACATATCTGATTAATAATTCACCATTTTAAGTGTTCTCGGCTATACACAACAAGAGTACCGCACACTGCTCTCAGCACTTATTGTATATTTTGAACAATACGTGCAAGGTCCTTTTATATAAATTCCGGATGTGGCGGCCTCTACACTGAAAATGGGGCGGCAGGCGGCAACCAGCCAGGCTGGATTAGCCAAAACGTGCGCCGAGGTTTGTTTTGTGTAATTAATTTTGGGTGAGCCCGAAATATTTTCGTTCACTGAAAATCACCCATTTTGTCCATTGTCCGCATGTGCGGATGCTTTCAATGCGCTCAAGCATCCTCCATAGACCACTCCTGGGCATTAAGCTAAAACAGTGCCTTTAATCCATTTTAGCACTAATTAAAAAACATTTTAGACATTAATTATATATAGCCCGCATGCTCCTTTAATTGTTCCTTTACTCATTAGGATTTTTGCATTTGGCACAAGCCACATTTTACCATGGATAAAATTTCAAATATATATTTCCTAACACACCTAGAACTAACTGTATTTAAGAAATATATCGTCTTTTTGCTAGTAACAAACAATTCGCCGGGTAACAGCAACTCTATGCTTTGCCGCACCCCGATTTTGCGCTTCACCTCACTGCTTTGGTGCTCGTGTGGTTTTGTTGCGCTACGCAATGCTTTAAACAACTTACACGGGGCAGCAGCTTTCTACTGTGGCGACGCGACACCTTCTAAACAGTCAGTCGATATCCGAATAAAGAAATGAAATGGAATACCGTTATGCTATGAACAGTAGGGGGCGTAACTGTCCGTTTCTGTTTCTACGGTTAAGTTTCTCAGTGATAAATTATAGCGATCCCTTCGCCCCAAGCGGTAATGCGATATGATTGAAGATAATGTGAATGAAGAATTTGTTTAAAAAACATTCCAGATATGTTCTCTAGAATTTTTACGCCCAACATGGATGCTGGTGCACTTATCAATCAGGTCAGGTGGTATAGAGAGGATATTCTATATTTTAGAGACGAAAATGCGTCATGTCAACATGCCGCATGCCACTATAATCAACGGTAGACTGGCGAAGGTTTAAAACCTGATGATTCGCAACGTAAATAATTCGATATGATTTATGCATTAATAAAAATACAATCTTATTATTGGGCCGCGCATTATCTGCAATAGCATCAACGATGACAACGTCAGATTGTTATTTCACCGGTCATCTAATGAGTCACTCATGATTTGTTTCCTAGCAATACAATTTTCACAGATTTCTATTTGAAAAAAAAATGTTCTCAATTTATAATTCCGGGGATAGAAAAATTATCTACGTGCCTATGTGTTTCCTTTATTTTGTCTAATATAGTTTCCAATAAACGGCTAGGATTTAAGATAATTTTTAGTTATTGGCTTAAAATGACGAACAGATCGATTTCCCAATACCGATTACCGTTCTCGTCTGAAACACGATCATGGCGACACTTGGAAAATCAAATATAGGAACCTATTTGGACAGTCGTACCAAGAAACAATTTTAAAATATTTTTAAGAAAAAATAGTTAGCTGCAACGTTAAAATTGCTTTGTAAAATGCATTCAGCAGATTTTACAGTCGGGATTATTTGAGCCATATTGAATTTGGGAGTAACTTTCCTTGAGCCCCCCCCCCACAGTCCCACCTGTAACCATCCAATAAACGGATGCACCTACCTATTTGATTAAGAATAATCAGAATCTATTGCCAATATGGTGAACGCAATCTAATTTGAATCGGCAGTGGAAAGTAATTCTAAATAATTATCTTAACTGAACAGAAATTAGACTTCCCATAACCCCCTAAACCCAAAAGTAAGTTATATTTAAATTAAAATTTTATTCTCGTTTTCTCTTATGGGCAAATTAATCTTTTCAATTCTTTTAAGTTTCCGAACAGTCTAATTCGTAAGCAGTAATGCGTAAATAGTATAAATGCACATTCGTAATCGTCTATACACACCATGCTTTAATGTTCATTATGCAAAGTTCATTATGAATTATTAACCAACACTAAAGTATATTTATGCTACCTATAGAAAGCATACTATATACTATAGAAAGCATTTTCGGAACAAATTTTATCTTCCGATGCATTATTTATTGTTTTATATCGACACGAAGGGTTATGGGAAATGAAAACCATCGTAAAACTATACAGGGTGGCCTAAAAACGTTTCGCTAGAAAATTGATTATAAAATTGCAAATCTTTAAATTATTACAATATAATTTGGCCCACTTGTAGGTCTTTTCTTTCTTTATGAATTGAGCTCACGCACATGCAACTCTTTGACGCCATCAATCTAATTCTTAAGGTTCAAAGTGCCGCTCGCTCCACCCTGTAAAATGTATTAATAATCGCGCAATAAATGCACACAGGGAGAAGACAATCATAATAATAAGCGCTATTCGATTGCCAATTAGAAACTACCCAATATGTAAATGTCTGCCGATAATTTGGCGATAATTAGTTCAATTTAACACAAACGGAAACCAAAACGTCGCTATTGTTTAACATACACCTATGTATGATATCACACAGAAATACAAAGTTAAAAATAAACTGTTCAAGATTAAAGCATTGACAGAAGAAATTTCAAAATCAATTACAAAATGACAGGATATGCCAAGGCACAAAAAATTGAAAATGTACAGTTTGTGAGAGAACGCTACGCTTTGTCATTGGGTGGCTCTCACTGTTTTTTTTAAATTTTAATTGTTGACTTGAGAACGCCACTGCAGGTGAATTGAGCTAAATGTATTGTAGAAATTTCCTGGTTGAGACTTACCACATTTCTAGACTCAATGCTCCCAGGGGGTGACCTGATAATTTTGCCTGACCTAGTCCGCCTAGAAAAAGGATCTTTAACGTGTTCAGATATAATTTTCTAGCGTAAGACTAGCAACTTATAATAAAATGCTATTTATTAATGATTATTATTATCAACCATTACAACCCACCGTTGGGTGCACCGGATGTTTTGCCGGTAGAAAAAAATAAATGGGAACGCCTGTCACGCTCATGCAATGCTCTGCAGTGTTTAACATTAGCTTCGGATGTAAAGGCAGTTAAGTAATTAGGATCGCAAATTGAACGCAAGGGGCGTGAAGACAACAAATAAAATAATCCTACATGCTAAGGCAGCAATGAATTAAAAGTAAACGATAAATCTGGGTCTTAATGGACGACTCCGCAAGCCTGGCCAAAACTTTATTATTCTCCAGCCAAGTACAAATTAAGTTACCGTGATTTGCATGACCATAAAACAAATTATGAAAACCTAGTTGACTGCGATCACCGTTCAGTTTTACACTCTACTATGCAGCAGCGGGGATGTATTAACTTATAATTTCCGGCCCAACCAGAATATCCTGCTATGACCTTCAAACGAAATGCGGAGACTCGGCTAAAAATGTTAGTGAATTTTCCGATACACCCGATAAATAAATTTTCCCTTCGCAATATTTCGTAACCATTACCGATATAAGCCAGACCTGCAGTACATTGTACCGCTAGTCAAGTCGACTCTTCAACATTCAAACTTTATAGGGGTCAAAATCAATCGACCAACATTCAATATTTCAACTTTCAATAATGCTGCGTATAAATCTGATTGCTAAATAATTATTGTTCAAGAATCGTCCAAAATCTATCTATCAAAAAGTTGGGGAGTGACCCCTTCTTACTGTTCACAGCCGGGGTGTAGAATTGTCCGCACGTACTTTCTGCGAAGAATTTAGATTACAATTTCACCTCGTCGGAGCTCAGTGTGGATTTTCGCCGTCGATCGTCGTTAGTTTTACCGAGGAAGGGCGGCTTGAACACCGCATCGCCCCACAGCCGTCTCGTTACGCGTTGGTCATCGTCTTTTTCTCCGCACTGCAACAAGGTTGATTTGCTACCATTTGTGGGCGTCATTTATACCGCATTCCGCAAACACTAAGTCGCCAAATAGACTTCGCGTCCAACCACTTTCTCGCGAAAATACCGTTGAGTGTTCACTATTTGCACTGCACGTCGATGCCACGATTTTCGTCACAGTTCATATTGTTTATTTGTTCTGCATAATTTTGTCAAGACCGGTTTCCTTTTTCCCAGCCGAGGAAGGGAAGTGACGTAGAGCTTGGCGCGAAAATCGCCGACCAAGACTATTCATGACCTCCAGCGCCACCCCCGCTCACCATTGGTCACTTATTGTAGCGGCAGGGGCGCGTCGGTCTCGAGGGGGAGGGAAGGAAGAGGTCGATTCCAAGAATCTGGCGCTTTAAAATATTAATTTTGACAATAGAGCAGTATACGAACATTTCGGCTATTTCATGTTTTATTCGAACTGTTCGTTTGAACAATTTAACACTGTTTCGAAACATTTCTGATGACCATCTTGTTTGATAATTCGGTAAATAGATATCTAATGGTGGAATCCCTAGTCTGTTTGAATTTTTTTTTGTGAAGTGTGTGATTGGTTGTGGTCGATCTTCCTGTTTTAACACAGGCTCGAAGTACTTTTTCAAGGACGCGGCAATGACATTTTGATCAAATTCATTCCACGACTGCTGAATTTAATGACAAAAATGTTCAGTTGTGATATCTTTAGATATCTGTTTATCGTCCGTTATCTGAAATGTTTTAAGAAAGTAATCGGAAAACACGAGACACGACGAGGGAAATAAAATATTTCGAACAAAAAATGTTTGTGTATCATTATTCTGATGTCAACATTCTTTTTTCTTCATGCGATTTGAGACATTATTTCAGTGTGATTAATGTATTAAATGTGAAGGTGGTCCCCGTTTCATTTTGGAACACACTGTATAACCAAATTAAAATAGAAATTCAAATTCTTTTTATCAAAATGACTGATTAATGATCATTAATGCACTCTTCCTTGCTATACACCGGTGTACGTCATTTACCATAATTCCTTTTTCTCGTGTTTTCCGATCCACTCAATTCAATTTTTAAGAAAAAGCATTTCAAAAGCTTACAAGGTTCAATCTAGAAAAAAACAAGAATGGGTGAATGGATGAAAGTTGTCATTCAAAATCGAGTCGGGCGAAAAGTGGTCTAAGACATTCTAAAGCCGGGTCAAATCCGGATTTGCTTTTACAAACCCGATCTTGACACCCCACGTAGACGTATATAGTGACTCTAATTGAGGATTATTTCTATTCGAAACCGCCCAGTTTACGAGCATTTTTTGCTACTGATTTTGGCAAGCCGCTAGTCTGATTGATGCTGTCATTTGTCAACGGGTACACCCAACCGTATCAAAGTTCCGATATACTCAGAGTATCTTAAAAATGACAAGCACTTAAAATAATCGACCGCATGTGGTGCGTGCACGCCCAAAGAGATCATAATAGTTAAACACATGATCACTTAACACCTTCGTGAGGGACCAATTTGGATTACGCCTTTACCTGCTACATCTGTTTCACCAATAATGGTTTTTCAGTCACCCTGTAGAGACGCTGCTTACTTACCCGAAATAAAAGAATTGTAAACTCGTTGTAGAATATTTATTCGTTCGTGAAAACACAAGAGTACTTCAGCGGTCTCTACCCTTCCACTTCATCGTGTTTTTTCTAATGGGCGGGGGAGGGGAGCTGAAATTTGGTACATCAGTTTTTTCGACTGAATTCTCACGTCAACCATACATGCAAGTTACTATATAAGCCGGTATCGCAACATTAATAATGTTTTTTTTTCTCGTCTCCCACAATCTACTTTTGTAAGCAGCTCTGTCAGATAAGATGTTTTTTGCTCGCGTATATAAAGCACTCGACTAGATTCGGAACCACTTTCTCAACGATCAAGTATAGCATTGTCGCTTCCATCTTAAGAATATATCAATATTCTAAGTTACGAAATGCTACGTCTTTATACACGTTAACTCTTTAAAACGCTTTAGAGCATATTTAAAATGTGTCCCGCTCGTCTCATGTCATGTTTTTATTTTCCGATAAAAGCTTTAGTTTTGGCGGCACCTCAGATCCAGTAACAAAAACCTATCCTAATTAATATGTTGTCGATTAATCTACCAATTAGTAGTATTCTGTCTATTTCGAGAACATCCTCTAAGATTGTCGAAGAACAAAGCAAACGGAAACGGTTATTATCAAAATACCTGTAATTAGATCTTCAAGCACTTGAATGCTGACTGACATATTTTAGATGCTCGTTAAGCGTCATTTAAACCGGAGGATTTTGGTCGCATGCGAGGCGATCTTCTCCGGTCGCGTTAACTTACATTACAGAAATCTATTTACGATGAAGGGTTGCTCCCCATAAAATACCTCTCTTGTTTTCAACGCGACCGGAGAAGATCGTGCATTGCGACCAAAATCCTCCGGTTTAAATTACGCTTTACAGTTCAAATTTTATAGTGTCTCTTTAACATGCATTATTTCTAACCTGAAAATATTTCAAATTTTCTTTTTAATTCACTGAAGGACAGCAGCACAACAGGAGTTTCTGTACCCCTCTCGGTTGAGCCTTGGCGATGTGAGAGCTCACAACAGTTCGCACCTGTGAGACTTGTATTTCTTTTGTTTGAATAAAACAGTCACTGAATTAAAAACAAAAAAAAAGTGCTAAGAGCAAGATATATTTTGTTGTCCTTTGTATTGGACAATAGTTCATCATTCTGTTTCGTGTAGCGTGGTCATGGAATATTTAATGTCCTGGGTATGGCTTCTCGATGAATCTTCGGCGCCCTGTGATTGGCCGATTTGGAGACATTTCGCAACTTCGAACGGAAACGTCACCAAATCAGCCAATCACAGGGCGCCGAAGATTCGTCGGGAAACAATACCCTGATATCTTAAAAATTGACTTAATTTTTTTCAAGTGACAGATTTAGCTGCACGCGTTGAACATAAATCAAATGCTTGTCAAGTACTGTTAACTGCCGATAGTGTCGCCGCAGACAATTACGCTATACACTGCAAATAGATTCCCCCCCCCCTCGAAAGACCCCTTGAAAATCCTCGAGAGACCGGCCGACTATACCGGCTTGAACGAGACCCATTAGTGGTTAAATGTACTGAATGCATATTTCACCTAGATTACGCGTGCGCGCGCGTTCCTAAATCGTTTCGCCCCCTCCAATCCCTCAGACGAGAGTGACGTATCTGGTCCTGGCGTCTTGCCAGCTGCCGAAGTCATTTTTTAAATTCATAATTTTCTTTTCTCTCTCACTCTCTCCGTGCCGTCGGCGGCAACACATCGCTTCCCGGTATTCCACCCGCAGAGTCGAAACGCCGAGCGCATTTATTCAGGTAGTTAAAATTTGCATGCGCGCTTTATCATTACGACGCAGCGCCTCCCAATGCCCAAGGAACTACAATGTTTAGAAACAGTTACCCCATGGGAATGTCGTCTGTAAAACGTATGGCGGGGGTTCGTTCTCCCCTTTTTTTAAACGGGTATCTTGTTACCCTGGGGCGCCAACCGTATATCAGATGTTCGTTAGTCTCGTCTACTACACTTGTTCAGCCGTTTGAACGCAATGCCGTCTGACGAGCCATTGATAAAACCTAGATTTTTCGGTGGTGGTGGTGGTGGTGGTGGGACGCTTCAAAACACAACGACCTAACTGTTAAACCGGCAATAACCCAACGAAACCCCATTTCTCAATCACGGACTTCATCGGATAACAAATAGGACGTTCTTTGGCTTCCCTGTACGTTTCTCCCCAAACAAATGCATACTGAATTTGATTACGAAATCTGGAGTCGATCCAAACAAATGTTAATTTGCGACTGAGAGGGAGCATCCAATGTTTGTCATTTCTGAAGACAATTTGGAAGGACAAATTTGTGACACTGATTTGGTGGAGTAAAAGAAATTGTAGTGGAATGGATTTTTGTAATTATTTTTAACTCTTTTTTAATTTTGTGGATGTGCCCTACCAGTGTCTCCACCTTAGGATCGATTCTTACTCGCATTATTCACAACCCTCTGATCCGTAGACAGACGAGCAATGTAGCAGTTTCAACAGCAAAATACTTAGTAAGGGTTCGATTTTTATTCTTAAATTGTTATTGTATCAGTGTTTCTGTTTTGGACGACTCAATGGTCATTGAAATTCAGGAGAACGTAACCAGTGGTGACAAAATGGAATGCAGTTCAAATGTCTTTCACTCTTTTGCTCTAAAGCATAGTCTAGCTTATCCCGAGCCGAGTGAACCAAAACTTCTACCCTAAAGTATTGCAAAGAAATAAGTTAGCATTAGATATATAATGCGAATTGTAGATGTATTGTGGTGAAATTGGAACGACAAACCTAAAGTTAATAAATGTTTTCTCTCATAAAAACAGTTTCCACTACACAGGGGTTTTGTACAAAGCAAAATGAAGTTCATTTGACGAGAAATTTACGTTATTAAGGAAGTTTTACGATTCTCGTTTAAGATGAACTATTTATTCTGTCGTGGTACCTCGCGTATAAACTTATAAATATTCTAGCCCCGTTTACTTAGCTTATTATGTTTGCTTAACAAATTTTTCTAGGAAACGAACACAATCGCGCACGCTGAACTAAATCATTTTTCTAATCATACGAAAGACGAATGGTTGAAAAAAATGGTACAGCACTTTGCTCAGTATTTGATGCCAAATATTTGTTCTCGTTTATAAAAGTCGCGAGGAAATTTCCCATTAGTACAAATTTGAAATATTGAACCCCATATCTTGTGAGCGAGTAAATAATTTATTTTTCAAAAATCAGATTGAAATATTAAAGCAGCATTGATACATATCAATGGGTTTTGGTGCTGCCTCTGCGCATGACAGTTAGTGGTGCCTCCTGTTAAACAAATCGCCAGAATTTTCGATGTGTCCACTGGCATTGTCCTTACTTTTATGATCAATTAATTAATTACAATTACAATATGTACCCACAAGCAGCCTCTGATAGGGCCTATGGCGGGGGTCGAACGACCAGTTAGGGTAGGACAATCACACCTTTGTCCTTACGAAGGTGTGATTGTCCTACCCTAACAGGCTCTTGACTTGACTCATTAAGGCTATTCCACTGTCGACACGCTCTGTGGAAATAGGAGTTGAAGTACGAGTCACATCTACAATGCAGCTCCTTAATTAACCAATTTCCACAATGATTTTGATGGGCGACTCAGGGCACTGCTCCCATACGAAAAGGTGCATCATCATTACAGCAATTTAGGTGCATCCTAGTTTCCATAACGCCTCTGGTGAGCATATGAAAATACTTAAAAATGGACAATTAATCAACCGAAATTTGCAGCGTTACCTTTGGTTGTGGAAGTTTGTAAAGTTCAACCGGCATACAATCGTGCGCAACTCCCCGACCACCCTGTATAAACGCAATTTGTGTATTTGCGCGATGGGCACAGTCGATAAGCACCTGCAGGAGCCGGTGACAAATCACAGGTTAGCGAGGACAACGGGTATTGCCTTCCACTCGGCACCAGAATCTGAATGAACACGACGAAGCGGAAACCACAAAATCGCCGGGGATTTTCACTCGGTCTTCCGCATCATTAAAATAAACAGGGAAATGGCTGGATTGTGAAAACGCGTATTGAAATAAACTTGATCGATATAAACGCAGGCTGCGCGCGTGACGTCATACAGTCATTTTGGAACTGTAGCGGCAGCAGCGATTCGACCGTGTAATAATAGATCGCCGATAATCAATTACTGATAGATAATTGCCAGAATGCAACGTTCAAGAGAGCGGATTAATGGATGCACTCATTTCATCAGCAAATGTTGGAGAAAGTTAAACTTTGATTTTGATGAGTTTTTTCTAGAAAGGAATACACATTCCAGCTCGTGTCGAGGTTTGCTACACCGAACAACTGTAGAACACAAAAAATTGAAATTATTGTTTTCACCCAACAATTACAATTACAACCCCGGATGGGGCCTATGGCGGGGGTCGAACAACCAGTTATGGACAAGGTGTGGTTGTCCTATCCTGACAGGCTTTTTGACTTGAGACTCGTTAAGGCCATTCCACTGACGACACACTCTGGGGAAATAAGAGTAGAAGTACGACAAAGAGGAATCCACTTGTCCGTGTCACAACAAATCCCTTCTAGCACAAATGATTTTTCAAAGACCCTCCGTTTAAGAAATCGTGGTGAATCGGATTTCTGCAAAAATAAAAATTTAATCAACGTAGAATTGTGGTTCAATTCAATTCAAACAACAATCAATTTATAAGCTTCTTAAGCTTACAAACACGGGACAGAGCCTTGGGAAACCGACGACGAGCTGGCGAGACTCCATAAATAAAAATGTAATTGTATTTTGTGAAACGCACATTGACAGACTTAAAAATTGAGAGAAATAAAATTGCTGAACACAATTCAGGATACGAGTAGGAAATAATTTAGACAATTTAATATATTACAACGGATAAAAAATTAATAACATGACATTGATTAAAATTGATACTGAATACATAACTCGAACAATTTACAAAATGATGGTCATCGATTTCAATCAATGTCATGTTATTTATTTTTTGATCTGTTATAATTGGAGCCTGGAATATATTAAATTGTTTAATTTATTTCCTACTAGTCACCGGTATCCTGAATTGTGTTCAGCAATTTTTTTCTCTCAGTTTTTAAAGTATTTTATCCCTGGTGTCCTAATTATTTTTGGACATTGAAAGACATCAATAAACGAAAAAATTTGAAAAAATTAATTAGATTAATTTAGGATTTCGAGAATAGACCTACAGGCTTGCAATAACGTTTTCGGGAGTTGCCTTGTTCTCCCTCATGAGTAGTATTCGTGGTGGTTCTGTTAATACACTTTATGTTTGTTCTCTTATGCTTAAACATTGCATCGTCGATTTTTGTACATATTTTTCGTGTATGGTTATTTTAAAGCGCTGTAATCATAATATCACTCGATTCAAATGCCTTATTGTTAATCAATTTCTACATTGGCGAATGAATTTTTAGCCAAACCGGATCACAATCAGATTCTTAACCGATCCTTGCCAGACATATGCTCAGTCACCTAACCAACTTAGTTAACCATCCCACTCTCCTCCATTTAGCTCCACCTTACGTCAATCGTATTGTACAACAGAGCGGCGAACTGCGTCCTACTCTTCCACATCTTGCGAGATTAAAGAAGGCGTACACGATGACACGAATTTTAAAATCTCGCTGAAATCTTCTAGCCGGCGCAGTGTGTCGTTTTCTCTACGGCCAACTCTTGAGAAATGGATCGAACAGAGCGCAGGAAGTCCGCGACTTCCACCACCCGCCGCATCTTTATCCTCTCTACTCGAAAGACCCCCTATCATCACCCCTCCTCTTCCACCACCCCCATCACCACCTTTTTCTCCATCCGGACTTGCGCGTCCACACCCGACCGACCGGCTCCGGCCGGCCGCATAGAGGCAAGCGACAACGTCAATAACTCATCCAGCCGTTAAGTTGCGTTGCCGGAATAACAATTGCATAGAATACGTGTCAGCTCTTTCTCTCCAACGGCTCTGGCCCTGTGGAGCTGAACTGACCAGGCCGGACTCCGAAAAACGAATTAGACATTATTTTTTGTTTTTTCTCTCTCCCCCCTCTCCCCGTGCACAAATCGATTGGAAAGTGTCCAAAGTCATTCAATGTAATCAACGTATTAATTGAAACAATATCGACGTAAACTTTGCAGACAATTGTGAGTGGCTCGCTTAGCCTTGTTGTCAAGGATCTTTCAAACAACTTTATTATTAATAACTATAGGATTTTCTGTAACCCTCTTGGTGCTCAGGCATTAAAAGTGAAGGGCATATTTGATACATTTTTTATGGAAACTCTAGAAATGTGATTGGCCAAGCAGAACATGCGAATTAACATTTACAACTATAAATTATGAATCAACTATCTTTTCAGTGAACGTCTTAACAATTTAAAATGTATGCGGGTGGTGTGGGCGATCTCCAAAAATAATAGTACTATTCAATATTATTTAGCTTTTGTTTTTAGTTATTATTTAATTAGTTGTCTGGGACAGAACTCATAACGATTTTAAATTTAAAGACGTTTACAAATTCTCTATTAACAATTTAGGTTCTTCACTAAAATTATCAACTTGAAGGAACTTCTAAAAGACCTGGTTATCATGAACTATGCAATTCGATCTGCGTCGAATTAACGTCTGATTTAATGAACCGAAGCAAAAGCGAATAGGAAAACCGATATTAGCTGATATTTTTTGTTTCAACATTTTACATTTAGTGGTGATTCAATTGTTGAGCACCGAAGCCATATTCAAGAGAGCACGCCAGTTTCTTAATTCGGAACAACGATTGCCTACGCGGTCGACTAAGGTGGCCCGGACGTGTTTTATCTCCGCTGACCACTCGCGATCGGCCGCACGAATTTGGGATGGCGATAAACGGTTATGGCAGCCGGCCTCGGTGACCGTCGCCGTAGCGCTCGCTATGCACTCTGGGTAGATCTATGCGAATCAGCATCAGACACATGTTCAGTGCCTCACCCCATGCGCGTGGATCTGTCGCGGGGACATTCCCTGGAGCGTCGTCAGCATCCTTCGGGATGCTTCTCTCCCTGATCGCCACGCCGCCACCCACAACCAACCACTACACTTCATCCCCCCCCCCACCAAAAACCCGTACGTCCACCCACCACTCTCCTGAAACCAGAAGCCGGCGGCTACTACAAGAAACATGGCGCAATTACACAATTTGAATAAACCCCTGGAAATATCATGATTCCAAATAATATGGAAAAGAAGAAATAATAATAGAGTCGAAAGGAAAGACATCTATAAAGCAAATACAATACAGAAATCGACAAGTTGGCGAGACTCCATCCACAAATAAGAACATCATTATAATAAAAAATTGTAATAGCCATCACTAGAATAAAATGATCACCGAAAGAAACAAGGCTCGTTCGAAAGATACCAAAAAGAAAGACGACAAAAATAAGTACACAAAAAAGAAAGACCCCAAACAGACGTCAAAAGATATAACAACAATATCAATCAAACTCCACTCTTAGTCTAGCAAATAGCGCATCTAATCAAAATTTACCGAATAAGAAGCCTTAATGAAGGTCAATGTGCTCGCCGATGATGGAGTCGTAAAATCTCCACACAATTTATATTTGTCGTCGAAACAATCGGTGAACAGAAAATCAAAACGTTAGTGTACAGATCGTTTAACACAGCGCGATCAGAGTCTCAGAGTCTTAGAGCGATATCAAGGAGCTGTAAAAATAACAGTCCTCTGATGCCATCTGTGCAGCGGGTCCTGAGAAGATCTACTTATCCGTCCAATCCACCCAACCGGTCATCGGGCAGCCGAACTCATCCCTCCCTTCTCCTATTGTTCCGCGGCTGCTTTGGCTCCTGGACTGGAGCCTAATAGGCAAAATAATGGCAAAGAAGGAGAAATCTTTTCGGTGTGGATGGAAGTGTGGCCGCGGACGTTGGGGGAACTTCTCTTGGGACGAACGCGCCCAGGACGGCACGATAAAAGTGGCAGCTGAGATTCTGACCAATGAGCGGTGCCAATGAATGAATGCCCGATTCATTTGTGACAAGAATTCCCTCACCCCTCACGAAACTACATATTTTAATAAATTGAATCACAATTTAAGGATATTTACTAACACATTTGAAGTTGCATACTGTTTATCGAAAAACATATACATTTTTACAATTTGACTCATATATTGACATTGATTCTCTGTAAATTTACATTACGGTACTCATACGCCCTATTACTCAATACAATATTTCATTATGTCTACCCAATTCTTGTACCCAATACCATATCTATCTTTTATTTTTTAATTTTCACCATCTTAATTTAAGCAACACAAATTTATACACTGGTCATAAAACCACTGGTCACCCAAAAGCTATTATATAGTGCTACTAAAAATAAATAACAAAACGCATTCGCAACTGAAAAGTTAACAAATCGAAAAATAAGATAAATCCACCAAGGTGAGCGGTGAGCGCCCTGGGCAGTTGTCCCATGCCGTCCTGCTTTCTTGAAGGTCAGTGGGTCCGGCACAAAACCGGCAACACGCGTGCTCCCGATCGAGCCGACTAAAGACTCCCAGAGGCTCTCCATTGCACGCTAATGGAGAGGAGGGAGTGGCCACGCTCGGCGCTTTTTGAGAAACGAGATGGACAAAAGGTCGTCCCCGCGCTAAACGCTTTCCGACGACAGGCACAAATGCCTTCCTTGCCCGGGTCCACACAAACACGCACGAACATAACACCAGTATATGCGCACACCCAAGTGTTGACAGATTGCTCATCCAGCGTTTCAAAACGTTTTGATCGCATTTGCGATAACCGTAAAAACGGTAAACTGAAATTCGGCTATACTCCTCAAATAGGAGACCCCTGAAAAGCAATGCTGCATTAACATGTAATATGAATTTGCAGATAGTAACGCAATCTCACTTGGCATGATCCCGTGACTAGAGCAAATTGGTTAATTACTTTCATAGTTTCAAAACGAATAAGCTGAAATGAAAATTGGAATCATAATTTAGTTTTGTCGTTTATTTGAAAACCACGATTTGCAATATAGTTTCTAAAGTTAATTGATATATCTATTAATTTATCCCAACAGGTGAATCGTCTTACAGTAACGAACACACAATTACGTGCGAGCAAAGTCAGGTTGCTGAGGAACCATTGATCGCGGTTTCGATTCCGGCCAACACCTTCGGAATTTTTCTGGCGAGAGAAATTCCTTCACGCGCCTTCTTTAGGAATAGAAGTAAAATCATGACCAGTATCTGTACGATATTGGGACGTTAAAGATCTCTTTCCTAGGCAGCCTAGGTTAGGCAAAAGTTCCAGATCGTCTTCTGGGGGTTTTGAGCGGTTAAATCAAGCGGTAAACCCCTTAACAAATATTTAAAAAAAATGAACCATTGACCAAATGGGGAAAACTACACAGTTTGGACATCAAGTTCCAAATTAGGCAAAACAGCATTGGAGGCGCACGTAATGCTGCAACAGGTTTGCGGAAATGACGGCCGCAGTAGGGAGTCGCTGCCCCGTGTAGGTTGGCTCGAGTAGGCCGTAGCGTACCAAAACCTTACAAGCGCCGAAGCTATGGGGCGAAACGCACAATTGGGGTGTGACAATGCCCGGCGTGACGCAGAATAAGATGGAATCGCACCGCTTCTGCAACGGAGTTTACGCGACATTCTTTTTCAGATTAAATGACACAGTCATAGAAAAGAGAAGAGAAAAGTCTTTATACTGTATTGCAATAATAAAAAGGAAACTAAATATAATAATAACACAGTGATTCTTGAGAAGAAATGTTCGTTGTTTCTGAATATTGCCAAAAGATTGTTAATATAGTTCACAGTTTATTCGTTGTTTATTTTAAAACCTTGATAACTTGATCATAAACAAATCTAAGTTTCAAAGTTATTTCAATTTCGGATGAAATCAAATAATCAATAGTCCATTGCGATAAAAAAAATGCACCTTGTAATCAACAAAGTTCTATTGTAACAACATATTTCGTTCAACGAAATTTGTTGTTATTGGGTGAGAAATGTGACGGTTTTATTAGAAATTGGTTGGTCTCGAAACTCTTTCTTTCAAAACGCATGCTGCTGTTCATATTTATGCGACTCGTACATTTCATGGCGAGACGCGAGTCTTGAAAGGTGAGCACACGCGCGCCAACCATGTTTCTTGTTTTCATTAAATCAACATCTTCCCGTGACCCACTCCCTGACGAAACACCTTTCTTTAAACCTGATACAAATGGTTTAGTAGAGAATGTCTATGTCCAATCTATGTGTTGTTAACGTTAGACCGCCGCTAATGTTTCCACAAACTCAGCTCGAGGTTTGGAAATCGCCGGCAACTCACGCCGCCAAACTGCAGCAAGCACCCGGCACCGAATTGCACGAAAAAGCAAAACTAATGCACGGTTTCGATATGTGGGCGCAGAGAGGTCTCTCTCCAGGCGCTACTATAGGCGTAAACGTGGCTTCAGGAGGATATACCGAAGCATCTTATAAACGCAATAAACTGGGTCCGCATGGAAATGATTCCAAAGGTGTATGCCGTGCACACAGCCTGCTATGAGGAAAGTAAATCAAACATGAACACTAATTGCGTATCCCATGTAGGAGTATATAGAAATTAAATACGCGCCACTGGAATTGAGTTGCTTTTCTAATTAAAGGCGAGCGCGCCGGTAGTTAATTTGATTTAATATATTCGGTGGGCACCACAATTACAGTCTATGGTTTATAAGTTCTGAGGCGAGCACAGAGGCACCCTCCCCCAAGTCTTATTTGCATATCAATTAGGCGGAGTTTTGGAATGATTGACAAAAATACGTCGATGGCTATGCAAAAGGTCAGTGATGGCTTTCATACGTTTGGCGTACTTTCATTTCATTGATGACGTACGCAGTCACAGGTTTCTTAAAATCTAAAAACTGAAATCCCAAAATAAACTCGTCACTCACCGCCTTCTTCAAGCAGTTTACCATATACGGCAAAGAAATATTAAATTGCCATACGAATATTGAAGGACAAATTGAATGGGCGTAAATATCACCAAATTAAAAATGATTCGACAAATGTTACGAAACGAAATTTAAAAATTATATGTACAGGCCCAAACAAATAGATAATTTGTTAGCAAATAAAGAAATCATGGATTCTACATTACGTTAATTTATTTTGTGCACTCTGGTGGAGTTTCAGAGAATTAGTTATTTCGAAGTTATTTATTGGCTCTTTAGGCGCTTCCTGAGTCGAACAGGGATTGGGATGACCATGCGCTCCTAGCGGAGACTGCTATAACATGCCGTCACATGGCCAAATGTGCATGCTAAGGTTGTAAACTTACTGAAAAAACTCAAACTAATTGCTACAAGAACAATCCAAAGCAAGAGTAAGACAAATTACTTTAAATGGAGTTGTCTAAAGACGGTCTAACTTTAGCAGACACGTTTTTTGGTGTCAAAAGATCTCTTTTATAACTGTGTCCATTTAATCGTGTAAGCATGTTCCCTAAAAACAGCACTTGGTGTGTCTCTTAATCGGAATAGTTACGTGACTAACTATACTGTTTGTTTTGCGTCACCGTAACTTGTTATCTCCGATAATTGCAGCCTCGCCATGTTGGCGCAGCGACGCTTCACTGACCGCAAGCAACCACGCATAACACTAAAGCAACGCGTATTGCGACTTGCACAGGGATCTCCATTTTGTATTTCAATGCGCCTGTTGGATAAAAAACCAACACTAGGAGATAAGTTAGATTGCCAACCTTGTCTGTACCCATACATGTAACATATTATTGACAAAAACAATTAATTTAGTTACATGTGAATTAGTTATTCGGCCTTCAAGAAATTAAAACATGTTTAAAAACATTGCATCACTTTCTTTAAAATTGAAAATGACCAGCAAAAATGCCATGCATCGAAATAAGATAATTGCAATATGGGAGAATAACAATTCTAGTAGCAACTGTTGATCTCAACGTTAGTAGTAGCATCAGTAAAGCTGATACATTTAAAATAAACGGTACCTTCAGGCAGCGTACAAAGATGCAAAAGAAATTTGAATAAAGAAGTTTCAAATATACATCAAACCTGCAGATCAAATAGATTAAATATGACCTGGCTATATGCTTTCACAAAATGTTTTTCGTAAAGTATTTCAAGTGCCCTAAGTGAGTACTATCTCTCGTTTCAGTTCGACAAATTTCACCAACAAATTGAAACAATGTGCACAATAATGTATTTTTTTCATCATGTGCTCATGTTTGTCGTGTGCATGAGGTCTCTTAATGACTTTAAAGAACGTTTTATTTTTTGTACCGGGGCTTTCTCTAAATTGTTTGGAGCGATGATTATGTTCTCGGAAGGAACAGGAGCTTATTAAATGACAATAATTAAACTGCTTGCAGTAGTTAAAATTCTTTTCTCAACTGCAGAGTATTTATTGCTTCGCAGGACACATTGTCTGAGCTCGTTGAATCGAATTGCAATCCAAGAAGGGGGGGGGGAATGCAATATTTTTATAAATCTAAATTTCTTAAACGATATTAATTACCCACGTTATTAAGAATGTTAATGCGCTATTAGACCAATACAGGAATCATTAGAGAAGTTATTCTTTCGACATTTTTCTTAAATAACTTATGAAATTCCAAGCGGTCCATTTTTTAAAATTAGTAATGCAACCGATTGTAGAGCGCGCTGTATGTTTCGACATAGGAACAACTTTTTCAGAAATGGTCATCAAGATGTCATTCGATAAAGTGAGAATGGGTGTTCTATTCGCGCGCTTCGGGTTGAACTGTAAGACTAGTGGCGCTTCGAGCGGAAAACGGCGCTAATCGGCACACGCATATTACTGAGAGGTCTGATTAATGAACTGGGGATTGCCGAGACCCAATTAAACACCACCGGCCTTCACTCGATCGCCTCCATACTCAACATTGTACGAGCGAAAGTTATTAAGAACTCTATAATTATACTAAAAGGATCGGCTTCGGGCGAGCAAGAAAAGAGGGGCAAAAAATGGAAAATCCGCGAGGTCGGCATGGCTAACGTTTCAGAGTCAGACACGTAGACAATCAAGCGTTGTTAGTTGCGTTAATTTCGTTGTAATGGATTTCCGGCAGACGCATTAAGGCGAGCCGAATGCGTAGAGGCAGTCAACAGAAGCAACAGCATCAACGAAGGGAGAAAAAAATATTCCTTTTACTGTATCCACATTTTTCTATGGAAGATTTTACATTGGATCGTTCTAACAGAGACAAGCTATTTCACAAGGTTGTCCGTCCCTCCAGGCGATCACAAGATTTCAGCATCATTTCGAGGCCTGATAATATTCAAGACTCGAAAAAGTATTTTTCGCTTCATATCGATCGGGGTTCATGAAATTCCTCCGTACTATGAGATGAAAATAACTAAAATAATAAATGGAACCATCGTGGGTCTAACGTGGTTACACTCGCAACGGTGGAACAATTTTGGGCCACACTAATACCACAGATATACCACGAGATCTCTCCCTGAGATTCAAATCCGAAAATCCAGACCGGTTCAAGATGGTCACAATTCCAAATCCATTCCCGCCCCAATTGGGTTGCATGTGGGTGGTCAAATATAATAACTATAAATGCGCAAAATAGTTGTAAATTAACCGACAGACCCTCAATAAGTTGCGAAAAGCATTAAATAAAGTTCCAGTATTGAAAACGTCAAGCGTGATTCGTTCTTAAATTATAAATTGCTAGCATTACTCACAAAGCCCATAAATAATTATACTCGCACTAGTGTATATTCAAGTTTGGACATTTCAAATGTGGAATAATCATATACAAAACGAAATAATAGCGGTGAGATTACGAGCAACTATAATTTGGTATCTTTACAATAGTTCATCAAAAATCGAAATCAATTAAAACCACAAAAGTTTTATAAATGAGTCTCGTAGGTGTAGTGTGGATTAGTTTGGTCGAGCGCATGTAAGAAAACCTCAAGTCAGAGTACACTCGACAATGTTATAAAAGCAGCTGCCAATTCGATAATATTGAATTTCGCGACTAGAGCGCCACTTTCAAACCCAATTCCAGTACTTCCGAAATTAAAATTTGAAAATACAACACCGCAAAGGCAATCGCTTCACATCTGAATTGCCGACTAACGTTTGCAATATCATAACAACTCCTGATCTTCACATTTACAGACGAGGATTTGTACCGCGTAATGCGTAACTAACGGAACCATCGATTTGCCGTTCGCCGTTGGTGTCGCCGCTATCGTTCCAAGTGGGTGGACCGCGATTGACTAAACGCATCGTGGGATCGCAAGGATGGCAGGAGTCTGCCAATTTTATGACGCTTTCAACGTTCGGCACGGCTGAACAACGATTTTCTTTTTATTTCGAACAACGAAAGAAAGGAACAAAATAGGAAAAAAAAACATTCCCACGTCCCGCTCGCTGCGCCTTCTACCCGCACTTCTTTCTACTCCCATCAGATATCCTTCTCATACTGTACAGTGCCCCTTTTGACGCATGCACATTCCAAAGTACAAACGCGCACATTGAGTAGCTTATAAAGAACTAGACTTGCTGCTACTATTTGTAAAAATTTCCACGGGGTCTAACCAGTGAAGGCAAAAATGATCCAAATTTGGAAGATGGTTGTTGCTGTGCATCTTTTAACCCAAGTTTAGTCAAAGTTAATGCTCTTAAGGCAACCTCGATAAGCCAAATGGTCCCAAATGGCGCCGCAACCCTGAATACTGTTCACGCTTTTTTTATTAACTTTAAAAATTAATTGTGATCAAAATGAGTCAGCCTAAGAAATTAAAATTTTCTTTTCAAATTCGAAGTGTCGTGATGACAATACTGGTCGCGTTCTCTGCGATACATTCGAATTTAATGACAACGCAACCCATGCAGCTTTAAGAACAGATTGACATCGAGTATGTACGTATTGTGGAAATTCATTGTTGGAACGCGCATTTACTGGATCCTGAAACTTGTGAATATGTTTTCACAATGCACTTTCTCGGTTGAATGAGATTTATGGAAACGCATTGCTATTTGGAAACATGCTATATAGAAAAGGCCAATTGCCAAGAGTTTCCCAACAAATCATCAAACTGCTTTTTAGGCTAGCAATGTGCTTTTGACCTCAAGAACACGAATTGCAAAAGTCTGAACAATAAAAGGAAACATTTTCAATAGCACTTGGAGCAGTCTAGACGAAAATCATCAATTTTAACAAGAAATTTCAATGTTTAAAATAACCTCTCGGCAACGCTCGCTCTGTACATGGAGTAAATATAACTGACACGTCCTGCTCTCTCTCTATCCATAAATCTCTTTGAGATGGTGGACCCAAAAAAAAAATGTCTATTGCTATCGTGAAACTCCTAAAGGAATGGCTCCCCAGCGTCGGCGCATGCGCCATGCACAAAGTATAAAAAAGAACGCCATCGACCATCGAGCACCGCAACAGCAAACGTTTCCTTCGGGCTCTCGAAATGGATTTCATTATGTGTACATTTGCTGGACGTGTCATCATCCACTTTCGGAGCTCACCGGTTGTCTCTTTCTCTCTCGCTGCTTTTTTTTTCGTTCAGAGACAGAACAGAGTCATCTTCCAGAGACCTTGCTCCAGTTTAAGTCTGGATTCGTTCGGGAACGAAGACATTTACATTTTTCAGGAAGAAATTCACTATTTTAATATGGAAGTTTAAAAACGTTTTACTCAAAAAAACATCGAATTGCCAAACAACGAATGTTTGAAAGACAAATTCGATTTCTTATGTGATTTATGTGACATAACTTTAACTGACTTATTTACAAATTCATTATTGCTGTCAAAATACAGTACAAATAAAATTCTGAAAGTATACGCAGATATTCTACTTACTTCTTTATTCCTGGAGTGTAGCCCTGCGCCACAGCAGCGAACAGTTGCCCCTTGTAGGTTAGCAAAGGACGGCCGTAGCGCACAGAAACCATACGAGCACCAATGTAAGGCGGAGAAGCCCACATTAAGGGTACAACACAAGCAGATAGAACTGCACACGTAACGTGCTGCAGGCGTGATTATGCATCTCGGAATTGAAAGAGCAATTCTCGATAGGCACTATTCAGTGTCTAGACACTGGAGTCTCAGGAGGCAGCGCAGACGGTAGACGAGCGCCGAACGCCTGCAGAGACACTAGCGGCGAATGCTATTTTTTAAAATGGGGATTCGAAAACGGCGGTGCCTCGTGTTTGTTTTGGGATTTAACGTCACTTAGAAGTGTTTCTTGGCGATGGCGATAAAACGATCGATACGTTCGCCCGGTTCTATCCGGCTCGTGAACAACGGTACAACTTGTCTTAAGTCGACTTGGAGTGGGCAGGAGAAATAAACGCTCTGTCTTTTGTTCGTGGATCGAATAAATTTAAATGAAAAATAAAATACAGACTGTCACAAATCTATGTACTTGGATTCGGCCTCACGTTTTCGCTGTAACGCAACGAAATATTCTAGACCACCTTAATCTCTATGACGGCGCGTCGCACGGCAAAATCCAGTGAGGTCGTTTTGACGAAAGTTGCCCCATTACAACAAATTCCTGTGTCAAAATAATTACTAAATATATAGCGTAGAAATTGGCAACATTCTATATTTTCGAAAACAGGTAATTTAATTATAAGTACTAAAATAACTAGATTCGTTGGATAGCGATAATAATAATAAATAAAAGAACGTGATTTAACGATTTTACAATCCTAGATGCAATTTTTCACAAACGCTGTGTGCTCTTCCCCCAGTTGTGTTTAATTTAATTAGCAATCAAACAGGGGATATTTACGCAAGAGAATAAAAGGATCCAGTCGCTTTGAGCGACGCCGACGCGTCTTGTGGTAAGTTAAGATTTTTGGTTTCAATTGCAACCGCTGATTATTGGCTCGGTGGAGATTTGGAAGAATTAAATAGAAATTGTCGCTCTTTAAATTTTTATTTCAGGAACCCGTAAGAAAAGGTAACTTCATGCAACCTAATAACCTTCCTATATCCTTCAATAATGCGACTGACTCTGAATCGGGTTCGATTCCCAGGCGGGCTCCCGAAAATTTCGATCCCGGGGTACTGGACGTGCCCCTCGCATAGTGCCTAAGCGCCATGAGGGGCACAGAACGCCTGTAGTGCGGTTGACTACAGTTGATTGGTTTTTAAAAAAATGCATTGGATTAGCCAGGAAAGGATGGCAACGACATCTCGTGATGACGTGCGCTGCCAATATGGCGCATACATTGAACGCGTCAGACCCTGTCGTACACGGAAGTCGCAGATGCTTCGATCTCCGCCGGGCATTCAGTGTGGCGCGCGCGCGACAAAATGTCAATACGATTTTTCGGAGTGCGATGGCTTGGTCGCGATAAGGCAGAGAAGCAGAGGAGAGATCGGTGGGTGGGTGGTTGGGGATAGGAGGAGCCATAGGGTGAGGTGGGGGAGGGGATGCCCTGCGAATTTGGGGAAGGAAAGGGGGGAGGGCTGGTCGGTTCAAACGGCGCGACCCACGTTCTTTGTCGGCTGACAAGAGCGTCCAGGTGCACTTCTTCAGACGAACCGAGAGAGATGCGCCCGCGCTGTCAAAATAAATGTTGGACTCCGTATGGGAGACGAAGGGTGCCGGTTGTCGACTTTCGATCAAGATTCTACCATCGACTGTCGATCTATCGCGGTCGCTTAGGTGTGCCCTGATGGGAAAACGAATTAGCCTATTCGTTCATTCCACCAGTTAGTGTGTGTCAAAATGATGTCGTGCTTTTATACAGTGCGTGGTTGTGAGTCATTTGGTTGCGGGGAAATAAGCAGAAGTGGCGACATTAAAGCAACATGTTTTATTTTTGTGTTGCAACAGAATATAGTTTTCAATTAGGTGATAAAATTTAGAAAAAAATTTGCTGACCTGGTTGGTGCTAGCGTGAATTTATTTCACTACGCGTGGATCAATCCGTGAAAATCTGCATTATGTAAATGACTAGTGAGATGCGAGCAACGATAAACTGGATCCTACTTAAGAAAATAAGAGGAAATAGAAATAATCATGCCACCGAAAATTACAAGCATCAACTTTAAAGAAATGCGTGTGTTGTGATAAATATCAATATAATTTTTTAAAAAGAGTAAAGCCCGGTAAAACCCTGGACACGGGTAACTCCTATGTAGTCAGCATTTATGGACTTCTATGCATAAGTATGAACAAGTATAAATAAATATTTCGGCCAGGACGACCTCCCCCTTGAATTTTTCAACACGACTGGCACAAATAAACTTAAGATTTGAAACCATTTAATTTAAATCACAATTAGAAAACGTGATGCATTACTTGTTTGAAGTTGTATACTTGTACGTCGAAATAAGTAAATCAAAAGAGTCGAGAATAATACCCTGGGCTGTCAAAAATGAATTAGAGCTGGATGCAGAGGTTGGTGTGAAAACGCTGAAATCAATGTTTTTTAATTGGCGCTATGTTGCGCACAAAAAAACCTTTCTAAACATTAGCTAGACGTAAGCCAGAGCATTTATTTTGGAACGGGTCTCGTAAAAAACCCAGAAAATATATTTTGGTCCTGGTCTCCTGACGCACAACCACAACCGGAAAAACTCCACCGAACCAAATAGTGGAATGATTGAAAACAAACTGAAAATTATGCAACAAAACATGACATCATTGTAACAAGAAATCATAACATCCACCTTAATACCGTCCTTGTGCACTAATACTTCCTAGCACAAAACTATAAAGAAAAAAGGAGCTCATCAAATCTTACTTTTTTATTTTTATTTTTTTTAGTTCCAATCAACTGTAGTCAACCACACTACAGGCGTTACGTCCCCACATAGTGCTCAGTCAATATGCGAGGGGAACGACCAGTACCCCATGATCGAAATTTTCGAAAACCCGCGCATGGAATCGAACCCGGAACCGCCGAGCCACAATCAGTCGCTAAACCAACTGGGCTGTTTATCCCTATTTATCGTAATGTAACCCAACTCAAATGAAAATAAGAGTCAGCAATTGTTACCCACTTCCTGGAAAGACAATAAAAGCGCCCTCTAGAGAAGATTGGCGATTGGAATAGCAGAATGATCGGGTACATGGATTGGAAGCGACGTCACCGGTAACCGGCCTTGACAGTGTCGGGATTGATCTTGTATCGTTTTTCTCGTAAGCGCGAGGTGCACTTTCGCTCTCTACGTAACTCTCCCCTCTCGACTACTTTAATGCCATCAAAAGAGCTATTTTAACGATAAATTTAGAAATCACTTTAAATCTAGTGGATTCACGGCAGGCAGTCAGCATCCCCGAAAGTTTAATTCGAGCAAGCAGGCAGTCAGTCGATTGCCACAAATCTGGAGACGAGAATCAAAACCAGAACGGAGACCGGGAAACCTATCCGACATCCTTCATTCCAATCGACTGTCTCACCAACCTCGCCCCACTACACGTCTCGCCACATAGACGTTGCCGCCATCTGACGGCGACAGACTTCGAATCTCCGCATGGCCGCCATCGAAAACCTGATCACTCAAATCAGAGTCTCTTCAATTCGAGAAATTGGAGAGGCGCTTTCCGCTTCCGCGAATCGGCGCTCAAACGTTGAAAAACGAACTAAGAAAAAATGAAGACTAGACCCTTCTGCTCCGAAAAATCGCAATCGTGTGTAATGGGTCTAAGCAATGACATTAAGTAAGTTGAAAGTCTTTACTTGTGATCTGTAACGTCGCCTATCGATCAGCTGCCGCTAAGAAACGGCAAGCGATATCCGCGACTCTAGCGGCGACTCGCCAGGATAACTAATCACAATTTATATAGTAATAACTGCAGTATTTCCGTGAAACAAAATAATGTAGATATATCCGAATAAAAAACTTATAATTATTCGGATTATCAAAATCTTTATAAGTGTTATCATTGAACCGATTTGAAATTTATACCTGAATAAGCGATTTTCCATGACTGACATGTCTGGTTGTGATTTTTAAGTCAATGCCCTGTCAGGGATGATTTCGTAAAAAAATGAATTTCATTGTAATTTAATTTACTTAATAAAAGGGTTTTTATATTTACTTGTATGTTAAAGATTAGATCGAGGACACTTCATGATACCCTTTCTCGACTACGAAACATCGTTTCCAAATGCGATTTCGAAAATGTCAGGGTCCAAGCTCCATATGACAGCTATTTTCGTTCCCAGTGGAAATCGATTAATATATCGGTTTGGCAGTAGATTTGGCGATTGGGTCGGCCTCTGTTAACAGATCGACCGAGGGAGACGGAAAAAAAATTGAAATCCATTACTTCTCATTTAAAACACTTAGGCAAAGTACTAAACACGGGACGCTTCATAGGCGCAATCGATATACTTACTCAGTACATGTATAATCGTATAGCAGACACAGAACTGTCTATATATTAATCGATTAATAGGAGTATATCGGTTTGGCATCAATCGATATTTGAGCTACTACTGGCAAACTGGCAGCTGATGATTGACGTGAAAAAGTGGTTTTGATGTCTGAAATTTCATGTGAACTCTCCAAATGTTATAATTATTTGGCAGAGAAAGTTCTGACAAAATGCAAAATGGTGCATAAATAAATTTTGGTTATCAAACAGATTTATTGGTTTATTGATCTAATAACCCTTTCACTTTTACGGAACGACTAGTACATACAACAGACCACATGACAATATGTACATGTACTGTACATACGAGTATATCCCGGGAACCAAAATTTATTTACAACCTTGTCAATTTCAATTAAACGTTCAATGAAAATCATACATTCGTAATTTCTTTGTACATTTTTACGGTTTACCAGATGCAAGTTTTTTATCATTACGGAACCATTCACAGCTCTGTTTTCCAGAACGCCACCAACTGAATCGCACAATATAATTGACTGGTGGTTACCAAACTAAGGACGGTCTTGACAAAAACGCCTACTAAACGTAAGAAAGCATAGTTGTACAGAGTAAATTGACAAATTAAAATAACGATGATAAAATTGAAGGAAAGGCGGTGGTTAGTTTAACACTGAAAATAAATACCGCCGAAGCGATTGTTTGGAATCTCTGCAGGAGTAAATTCACTCTTTGTTGGATGTCTGAAATCCACATGAGAAGAAAGCGAATTCTTTCTTAGCCAATACGGGTAATTGATTAAAAACGACTATTTGAGAGATTACAACTCACCGTTTTGTTTACTTAGTGAAAAAAATGCTCAATGGTTCCTCTATACACAGACGCACACGGATGGCGGTAAAGCCCCACTATTTTCTAAATTAAAGTAGCTAGACTGAAAACCTTCAAATTGAGACGCAGGCTTGCACAATCTCCAAAACTATCTCTCTTGTTCAAACAGAGTAACCAAATCCAGTGATGGAAAAACGAATTTCCCCTTTTGATGAAAGAGCTTTTTCAAGCCGGTATACCATTTTTTCTCTTTCGAAAGTCAATTGTTCCAAAATCGATCGAGGTTCCCACGCTTCAAAAATTTGAATGTGCCTGTGTGAACAATTTTCTTTGATTCTATCCTCCAGGTTATCAAACGCTTTACGTTTTGACGAACTCGTTTTCACCAGAGAAATTCATAAATCACATTTCGAGAAATACCCGGATCCCCATTTCATGATGATGAAACACCCATCAATTATGACTTCTCATGTGCAAATCTCAATAATTCCGGTTGATGCTACTAGGTGGTGTTTTTTAAAGACGCCATTGAAGAACACCATTGAGGAAGATAGATCGTCCCTTTTAAATAAATATATAGAGGGATAAGAGATTTCCCCTTTTTTCGTCTGTGGACTAAAAATAGTCTTTTAAAATTTATAATTAAAATTGGAAAACGGTAATCGAATCGAATGACATTTCGCACACTTATTGGCAATGCATTCCTTTTTTAATTGAATTGCCATGGTACACGTGCGTCTATGTGACGTCATCGTTTTGCTTTGCGATTTTAAAAATGGCGTTCAGTGACGAGGATCGCACCGTGATGTTTTTATGTGAATTTTGTTAGTCCACCATGTAATACATACATCCTTAGCATGAAAGTGCAGGTGTGCACCTCGACAAGGTTCTGGAAAAGATGATTGAGTAATTTGAGAATAATTTTGATAAATGCCGACTCTCGATTACAGTCCCAAGCATTATCCCATATTTTTGTTATTACTACTATCCGCTTCATATCTCCTATTTTTGGTTTCACCGCTTCATCGAATCAATATATCTAATCAGCCCGTCTACACTGAATCTCAAATGTCACCATTAGTTCTTAACCATGATGATTATCATTATATATGAACATCATACATACACTCATATGCATATCATATGTAGATCGCTTCCAACGATCAATTGAAATTTAAATATGATGATGAATTCACTGAAGTGACGGATCAGAACAGGAAGATTCTGTACCCCTCTCAGTGCTTAGACACTAAGGCACTTTTATATCAAACGCTATTCATTCATATCATCCACCCCTCTTTAATTATCCGACTCGTTCATCCTATTTTTAACTCCCGTTCGTTAGAGACGGGCTGCATCCTAGTCAAATATAGGGACGCAATCAAAAAACAAAGGAATTAAAGGCTTAACAGAACAAAAAGATTTCATTTTATCAGATTAAAGAACGCAAGAGCTCAGGAATATAACTTCACACAAAAATAGGATTTTTGTCAAGGAAAAGGGAGATGAAAGCTATAGACGTTTTACTAAACCTGATGCGGAATTTGCAGGACTTGAAAACCGCTTACAAATCATGTTGCTCGAAGAAAAGAAATTGAGAAATTGAGTGTATGGCTGTTGAAAATCATCCGTCGGCGATAACACAGACTATGACAAGTGTAAGAGTAGATTTGCCCTTTGAGAGGGTTATACAGAGATGAGGGCGGGATGAGGAGATCGGTGGGCTGGAAGCCCGAGACTTTTCTATTAAACTCAGCGTGCTTATTTAAAGAGAAAAGTTTTTCGAACGCTTCAAAGAAAAAACAATTCTTTTCAGCGGACCAGGCCGAGCATTAATAAATCTCCAAGGACTCTCGAGAAATATAGCAATGACGATCACTCAAGAGCGAGAACGTATAAATTCGAACGCTGCGGTTGTCGGTTGTGTAGAGACCGGCTTTTAATGCTTTTTTAATGTCTGGGCATAGCGTAACGCATTAAAAAAACAACAGTGTAAAGTAAAGACGAGAAAGAAGAAAAAAAGAAGTACCCCCTCCCTTTGCAAAGAGCATTTCAGAAAAGGCTGAGGATAATTGATATGGTTTCCAATACCATTAAGAAACCATGTTTAACTATTCCTGAATTATTATACAGTGTTATTACAAAAATTGACAAGGTTGTCTTGCCGGCAAATACAAATTAATTTTCTTTAACTAAAATTTTTTATCACAATTGATTACCAGGTTGATAAACTTGGAAGACTCATTATCTCCACGCTATTATATCGAATATTATATCTGATACAATGATTAACTATACAAAATGTCTATCTAAATATAACCAGTTATTTAATTCTTTTTTAAATTAAAAATGATAATATAAGCTTGCAAAAACTATACTCAAATTATGTATTGATCAAGCCACTGATCGAGACGTTTCCTGTGATTAATTTGAGGACCAATTTAAATTAATTGTAATGACGTATGATAAATTTTATAAATTATTTTTGTGGTGCATAAAAATCCGGGCGCTAAAGATGTGTTAGGGTGAAAGGGTGCACTGTGATGCGCACAAAAAATGAAATCTTATACACGAATCCTCTTTACCAACCAAGCATGCGGATACAATTGAATAGTGGGTGGGACTAGGGAGTACTCAAGAAATCAATAAAAATCGCCATTTATTAAAATAAAAAAATAGTTGAAAAAATGTTGGACAGCGTTCCTGTATAACGCGATCGAACATCATAAAATTAGTAATAAACGACATGTCTTGGCTTTGACATTTTCTTTTACTTTTGCGCGCGATGAATCGGATGTACCCCGTTCACAATGTGTTGTTACTACTGCCAATCTTAGATTTATAGGCTCGAATTACGTTAAGTGCCACTATTGACAATTCTGCTTTTCTTCCATGTATATTGTGTGTGATATTGTATGTACGCAATATTCTGCTGACGCATGAACAGCTCTGAAACATGCAAGTTTTATAAAACGATAGAAATCAAAACAAAAATATAGAACATGACCTCCTGAAATGACAACCACAGATGCCATTAAGTAATTACATAAGATTCGAGACCTGGCTATTAAAAGACAGTGCCTTAAAACGGCCAAAGTCAATGTCCCGTATCTTTATCTTAATGATATTTATTTGTCCAATAAAATTAGCAAATTGTCCTTTTGTAATGAAGCAGCCATTTTTTCGAAACATAAAAGATTTTCTCAGAAATTAATAATGAAAAATCATCATGTTTCGGATATTTTGTGTTCAAATATATTTTGTACAGGAAACAATGTCATAGATTTACAAGTGCTGTACAAGATCAGGATATTACATACACAGGATCTCAAAACTAGTGACCTCAGGCAACATAGAAGCGAATAATGGACACTTTTTTTATAGGAGTTATTAATCGGGTGTCAAGAACAGACCGAGTGTTTACGGAAGTCGACGTGACCAGTCTCTTTCGGTTTGTCCATTCATCGAAACCCATTCAAGACAATAGTTCAATAAAACAAACTGACGAGCGTCGTTTGTCTTCAACGGGGCCGTCAGCGCGGTGATCGTGTCAAAGTTGGGGAACGCCAAAAGACGAGGTGAAATGCGTTATCGATTTATATATTGTTATTCTTTATAATCTCTGAATTTCAATTTGTTACTTAAGAATCCATCCTCCCACGATAAATGTTACTCGATATGCTTTGCCATCCAAACATTAGAAACTGAACTGAATCCACCACACAAAACTCTTGCAGGATGGCGCCGGTATCAAGAACCTATGGCCTAGGGTCCACGGGAGCACAATTTAAGAGCACTGCGCATGGAATTAAGTTGCAACATCTGGTGACTTACCAGAGGATCAGCTGCTTGGTCCGTTACAATCTAAACTACTTGATTTTCAACTATTGATGGGTTTATTGAGGCTTTAGTCAAAAGAACATCCAGCGCCCCTAGCGGTAAATTGGAAAATGTCGCCGCTCGAGGAGATCTCTGGCGGCGACAATTTCAGCCTGCTGTCGTCACCCTCCCAGCTGAAAAAAAAATGAGCGTCACCGAAAGTTACAGCTCAGTGCGGATTGGTCGGCGGTTGGGTTTTAATTTGATGCCGCTACAGAGTAGCTCATTAACCGGAGAGAACGTACTGGTAAATTGCATTTCACGCCATCTAGCGACACACTAATAGAACGTAAACAAGATGGGTTATAGCATGGACAGCTGACAGGTAGACACTGGGCTCGTTCTGCTACGGCGAATACAGTATGTAGTGGAACAGAGAGCGCAGCTCATATGAGCAACATTTATTTATGAAGCGAGTGCCCAACGTCTTATCATATGCCAAGGCTACCGCTTCTAAAGAGCTTAGATAAGCTTATTAGGGGGGAACCAGTAAGAGTCACAAAAGAATTGCTAGTTTATTAGATGGGGGTTGGGGGGCTTCTGCTTCATTAAAAAAATCACTGTCGCCGGCAAGACCAATAATTCAAATTAAGCAGGGGGAGCCTAAAGTCGACTCTTCCGGGCTTGTGCTAAGCATACCATGGTCTTTATTGGACAGATAAATTCCTTCGGTGTCTGGCATCTCTTAGGCGAACTCTCAGCACATGATTCAAAGCAGGCGAACTGCAGTTACGAGTTCTCCAGGTCTATTATTCTCGTTTCAAACCTAGGTAGGGATGAGATGAGACCACCGTCATATAGGAATATACGAGTACAGAGTCTGTATACTGTATTTACAAGTGCCATATAATTCTTTAAATTGATTGGGGAAACACATAGTCTGTTCAGTTGATAAAAAACTGGTCTACAAGTTCTCGACTACTAAATCTACTCAACCCCTAAATATCTTCCTGAGACTCCCAAAACGAGTCTAACTAAAATTCATGACCCGTAATTCCACGTCGGACACACGGCAGCTTTAGCATTTCAGCATTCTCCTAGTATCGGGGGAAAATTGAAAAAGATTTCAATTCCGACTAAATAACATTAAATAGAAATACTTACAGTACATAAGAACATTTCTTCATACAATTCTGGAAATTATGAAAAAAATTGTTATGATTTGTGATTTGAAAATGAAATTATTTGAAAACTGAAAACCCCAAAACGCCATCCGAAGTAAAGTATATCATACCCCCAAGGATATTGACTTATTTATGGTTCTAAGACTTACATATTTGTTTCATCATATATTTTTTTAATTTCCCATCACTGTAGTCTCTGCACTACAGGAGTTTCTGTACCTCTCTTGACCATTTCCGACCATACTTTGACCAGTACTCCGGGATCGAATAATGGAGAGCCCGCGCCGGAAATCGAACCGGGGAAATTCCAGGTTACAGTATTTCGTCCCCTTTTCTTGGTGCTACTCGCTAATAAAATTGTACGTGATACACATTCGTATTAACTGAATAGACAAACTGAAGAATAAAGTAGAGGACATTGTTGGAATTGTCGCGCGAACAGTGAGCGCGTTAGTCATAAGACATCCAATAAAAAGCGACGAAACAAAAGATTAAAAAGAGAAGAAAATTAAGTTTAAAAGAGCACACCCAAGTTAACGATAACATCGCCATCTGAAAACGTGAAAACTCCTCTCTGCTAATATATTCAACTACAGATCGGTGGTCGCTACGTGGCGTCACAAACTGAAATTGAGTGCGATATACCCACGTTTAGAAAATGTAATAACGCGCGATCCTAATGGTTCCGCGAGCATTGTCTTGCCCGGCCCACATAAATTTATTTCTCCCCTATTGTCGACGCGAGTTTCTTCGCCGTCACTCGTTGCGGAAAGTGGCGGGATATATCCGCACCCTCTCGTGCCGGCACGTAATCTCAGGTGAGCCACCGCCGACTCCCGCGCTGGTGCCCCGGGTCGGGCCGGGCGGAGTCACGGCGAGGAGAGAGAGAGAGAGAGGATCGTGTGTACCAAAACCGCCCCGAATGATGAATGTTGCAGCCCGTGCGTCGAGGCTCATCGATCATCTTAAGAGCCCCGGCCCGTGTCGCTGAGAATGGCGGGGGCGAGGAGAGACAGAGAGAGAGAGAGAAGATGCTCGGTCGGTGGTGAGCGGTCGCCGAAGACAAAAGAGACGGCGAATCCCTGGCGCTTTTGGCAGTGGGAAATTCCTCTCGACACCCCGTGTCCAATCCACATTGAGAATCCTAAAACTGAACTTGTCGCGAGAATCACGCAAGGCTTGTGACACATGAATGTGTATCGAGGACGAATGAACGCTCTCGTTTTTGTTCAACGCTTTCGATAATTAGCTCCCATTGAAATTCGATGTGTTTCGCATTGACAATGCTGAGGAATTGGTAAGTAATAGTGACTTGAAGGAAAAGAAAACGAAATTCTTCTTCACACTTCAGCAATAAATTAAACCATTGTTCGTTCCACACTCGCATTGTATATTTCACTAAAATTTCACTTTGTCTTGAATTTGGATATAAGATGGCCCTGATTCTATTTTAATACGCTCGCGCATTTATACTCATTTATCGTAACGCGCTCCATTTTTGCTTAACAAAACAAATATTCAAATTTGATTTAAAAAAAAATAAATCTGACTTATTCGTTCAACTTGTTGTTGGGGGGGGGGGGTCTTCTCAATTAAATTAGTTTACGATGCGCTTGTCAGTTAACGAGAAAATTACGGAATCAGGATGAGTGAGGAACCATTTGATGTCGTGACAATCGAGTCGAAATAAAATACGTCTACTCTGTACTATCATGGGTTCACTCCCGGCGGTGATCTCCGGAATTTTTTGGGAGAGAAAAATGATTGGGCGCGCGCCTTCTTTTGGAGTGCATGAAAATGGTGAAATGGAATCGGGTTCAAATTCAGGTCTCAGGAGTGCGAATAGCAATTTCTTATGAATAGCTATTCATAGATGTTTGGTGAAAAGAGAGGGGGGGAAGCAATGGCGAAGCTCATTTAATATATAGCCTAAGCGGGAGGATTTAACCCTTTCAGTGACCCTCACTTCATTTTAGAAAGTCTGGCGACTCCGCTAGGAATGGACCAGCCTGTAGAAAAGAAACTTTTATTTCGATGGAGGCCTACACTCACAATCTATCGATTCTGCTTTTAAGGTTGAAAATACTGCGCTCCGTCCACTGTAAAGCTGATCACTCAAGTTGAAAAATGAATTATTTAAAACTTAACTTTTAAAATAATATTTCTTAACCAACTGTAATGCTCGTTTTTCGAATTACGACGGTTAGTCACAAATATTAAACTTATGTAAAAAGTATAATTATAAAGGGAAAATTCAGTTAGATAAACAAAGGGCGATTCAATCATCCAACGATGTACGACGACAATCAATGTACGACTCGTCGTAGCCCAGTCGGTTTAGCGACTGACTGTGGTTTCGGCGGTCCCGGGTTCGATTCCCGGCGC
>JAQGBY010000280.1:0-51004 GCA_034698785.1 Mycogona germanica | reverse complement strand
CCGCGCCGGGAATCGAACCCGGGACCGCCGAACCGCAGTCCGTCATAAACCAACTGCGCCACGACGGGTCGTACATTCTAGCCATGCAAGCAAATTTTAATTCGCACATTGCACACTATATGTCAATAACAATGCCAGGGCCGCGGTGAGTGCGCTCTCGTTGCTCGTGATGTAACAGATCACACATCGCGTAATTAGGATCACCTGACAGTTCGCGAAGACAACCCTTGGTGCAACAGGCCCCTCACATATTTGGTTTCGTTTCGTGAGTCTCGAGCGGTGCACGCTTGATTGGACAGCTGTCTATCGCGTGAGCGCATGCACGCCTGCCTACCCCCGAACAACGGTCACATAATATCTAGGTTTTAAAACAGACACATCCAGTTTTCGTAGCACCCTTCACCTGCTGAATAAGACTGTACTACAGGTGAACGGACTCCCAGATAAAAAATATTTATTGGCCCACCTGTACTAACTAGGTAAACCGCTCCCACTAGAACCTCGTGCTCACATTCAACTCAATAAGATAAATCGTTGATGGTGGTTCTTTTAACCTGAAAAGTTTTTCGTGGATAGGTAATTTTTTTTGTATGCGTGTGTCACCAGAAACTGTTTGAAAAATTCGTTTCATCGGTACTTCCATATTAAAGTAAGATATATGAGATTATCTGAATCTGTGTTGTGATGTCGGTTCATACTGAGTTTTCGGATTATTACCGGGACAGGCCTTCGCCAACGATGGCCGCGCCTGGGTAGGAGCAACACAGTAACCTTGTGTTGGTGGCGCAGTCTATCTTTTTTAACGGGTACCCAGTCGCGAAGGAATGTTTCTCCAAACAACTTCCAATAATAAACAAGAAAACTGAGAAACCGAGGAAATGCGAATTTATGTCGCCTCTTGCTCCCTCCGAAATGTTTTTTTTTTGTTAATTCCCTGAAGTGTATATCACAACAGGAGTTTCTGTATCCCTCTCATGTCGAAAGCGAAACAAGGAAACATCAAGTTAAAACGAAAATGTTTTCTGTCTCTCCATATACTCGTATAAGTGTGGACTATAATAACTATTATTTAAAATGAAATAACAATAACTAGAAACTGAGAACTGACGATACATTTAAGAATAATAGTTCAACTGCCCCGGGCACAACCCCGACTCCATTTTTGTTAACCAATTTTCGACCTAAGCGTTTTTACTTTTTACTTCAGGTGAGTTTGTTATTTTTAATTTTGAACGGTGTTAACAATTCCAAGTTCTCATTAGCAAGTTTCCCTTTGGTCTTTAAAGGTTTCAGGAAAATTAAATGTGTTAAGTTCAGTCTGCTACTCTTGTCTCACACAAGAAAATTGAACACGCATGTGTCGCTTTTTTTTGACAAGCAGGTATGTTCAGCTATTGCGAAGTTATCTTGGGAGTTAGGAAGCGTTTCAAGTCTTTTTAACGCCACACTTCAAACCAAACGCAATGCAATTTGTGAGCAAAAATGAAAAAGAAATTCGAAACAAATATTTGTTGTTACGGTGGCCTCCAGTGTGGATGTTTGCTATTGAAAAATATGGTGACGACTACTACAGTGTTTTACATCCCAAGTTCTGGTGTGTGCATGGACTGTGGCTGATAACAAATGGTGGTCGGCGTGTGTGGCCGCATAGAGATAGGAGATGGTGACGCGTCACTCTTTCGACAGACAACGAGTGACGTGGGCGCGTTGAAATCTTGCCCGCTCGTGGCATCATCGTGACAAGAGTATTCAAAGATCCAGCCAGCGAATCGGACCACCGCCATTCTTAAATTAATGGCTCATTTTTGCCAACGCGTTTGTTCTGAGAAGTCAGTTGTTTTTTCTCGACCCCCTCCTACTGAGAAATATTCCATTCTTAGATTCCGGCGGATAAAAATTGTTTTCGTGGAAAATTGTTCATCTGCATTTAAGCAAAACACATCCGTTTTTTTGCATTGGCTCCACCGTATGTCATTCACCTTTAAATTCCATTACAAAAACCTATTTGAATTGGAACGTAGTTTTGGCACTGTAGTTCTGTGATCCTTGAAAATCGGAAGAAAGAAATTAGAATTTCAAAAATGTCTAGGAAGCATCGTTCGATGTCTGTCTCATTTAAATTTCAAATGTAATTTTATTCGTGTAGATGTTTATTAAGGATGGATGGAAAGTTCTACATTATTATCTGCGGCCCCGTTCGGTTAACTTGTGATGAATAAAGTCAACGAAATTTAAAACTCATTAAAAGGCAACAAAAAAATGTGCTGGAACGCGTTTTTTTGGGAAACCGTCAAAGTGTTTGTGTTTATATGTAAATCCTTCCTTTTACTAGCTACTCCTGGCCCCAACAACATTTTGATACCCCCCTTAACCCCATTTTCTTCCTCTTCAGAAACATGTGGTTGATCTTTCTACCTGCACTTCCCCCAGACATTACCGCTTAACTAACTTGGCCCCACCACTCTCCCAGACGAAGGAGCAAAAATTAAAATCTGTTCTAGTGTTTTTTAAAGGAATTTGTCAGATTTTCAGTTTCGCAATGTCATCGTCAGATTATCTTGTTTTAAAATGTATTGCAGTGTCTATTACTTGCATATAAGCATTGTCCTAAAATTAAAGTAGAGGAAATTGTTGGACGTCAATCAGAGAGCCGGCGACAAGAGCAAACGTTTGTTATAACCGAGGCTTAATTTGCACTTCTGAAATTACATCGGATATCTCGATTATAATAAAATTATATTAGTTTATTATTTATTATATTATATTTATGTGAAATATAAATAAATATTATAAATATAATTATAATAAATAATAATAATATAATATAAAAATATAAAAAATTATAATAAAAAAAAGTTAAGCGGGCTCTCGAAAATTTCGATCCAGGGGTACTGGTCGTGCCCCTCGCGTAGTGCCTAAGCTCCATGAGGGGTACAGAACGCCTGTAGTGTGGTTGACTACAGTTGATTGGAACAAAAAAAAACAATTAAAATCACAGTAAATTAAGTTTGCAGTTATGACACAAACTGGTAACGGAGGTGGAATAATACACGATTGATGCCGTGATCCATGGATTGCGTCGTGATCCGCCCTCAAGAAAGGAAGGAAATTTCGAAAGCTAGCTAGCTCAGGCATCAATTTTTATTTTTGGACACGTTTTGCTTTCAACACTGCCATCACATTGTATATTTTTTCACCTCAGTTACCAGTTTGCGTCATAACTGCACTACCAAAACAGTTCTAAAATGTAGGAACAACAAATATGATAAAACATTTTAAATAGTTCGAAAAATATATTAACGCAACACGAGACGCCATGAGAACAGTTATATTTTAACGAAACATAGCAACAATTTAATCTTGCGACTGTTGATGCCGAGAAAGATTTAGTCCATTTTAATGCAGTTTTCGAGTTCTGTTGTTTTAAAAGCAGTCTGATGCCTAATTTCACGTTACATTGCCATGAAAATATCTCGTCGAATTGAAACAAATTTGTTTTTACGTTTAGTTCAGTCGAGTGAAGGACGTCGTGTTTCGTTGTTTTTCTTCCATTTTATGGGGGGGGGGTTGTGTCAATTAGACTGGCCTCGCTGCCGCCGCCGCGCATGCGCCCTTCGTTCCACTCCAGCAGCCATCATCACGCACACAGCAAGCGGCACAGCAGCAGCCTCACTGCTTCACACACGACAACGACTCAATCCCAAAGTTCCCATTTCGTGTTCCGTGTTCGCCGCGTGTGGTTGTGCCGTCGTTGGTCTCTCTCGGCCGCATCTACGTCTGGTCCACCCCCACTCTCGGCTATCGAATCGGCTCGTGTTGTGCTGAGCGTCAGATATTGTTTTTGGTCATCTCTCACCAGTTTAAAATAGAACCACAGTATCTCCATCCTCGTGACATGCTCTCTGTACCCTGACGGTCGTCTTCATTGACACTCACCAAACCCATCTAGAAACGTAAGTTAAACGTCTTTCTGTGTACTCGTAGTTGTACCGACTGCCTTAGGCCACTTTATATTTTTCGAACTATTCGACTTATTATACAAAATTTGGTTGACGTTGTTGTCAAACGGGTTTAAACATTACATAAATTAACGTTGGCGTTTCGTTTTCTTTTTGTTGGATGTTATTTATTTTTTGGTGATCTAGCTCCATCAGCGTCACCGCCATATAAGTCCCCTATTGCTTCCATCCAAACAAATGTCTGTCCAATGGGCTCCCTGCAACAATAGTATTCGCTAGGGAAATAAAATCGTTGGAGCATAAACAGTCGAACACTGTTCTTATTTTTTCCCCATCCTTTTTATGTGTGCCAAATATTATCAACTGTTATTTTGTCGTGGGAACGGGGCCACTGCCACGCCCCCTCCTCCTTCCCCCCTCATTGCGCTGACAGGAAATTGAAATTGTGCTCGAAAGATAGTGAACGAGAATGGAATGCCGGAAATGCCAAAGAAAGGCAATATTAAGGGAGGTAACCTTATAACTTTATATGAACCCTTTTGATGTTGCCTATAGAATTAAAATGAAAATGTTAGACATGAAATTCTGGCCGAGACAAAAATGCAGCTCGAGAAATGTGACATGTTGAAGGTTTTTAGTTCATGTTCTTGGAATCACAAGATGTTTATTTTTTTAAATGTGATATCCTCCAATATATTAATAAACGTATTTGCTATATTGTACGACAAGGTAATAATGTTTATTAGAATTGTAAGGTATGTGAACAGGAAGGAAGGAACTGTGACAGTTGCAGGAGGCTCTCCTTTCGAAGCCTCCTACATCTGTCTTCACTCCTCTCTCGATTTGAGGGAGGAGGTTTAAGGTCGCCTAAGCGAAGAACTAAAACGTAACAGAATTTAACGTGGTATTTTGTCAAAGGCACATTCACGGATTTTCTTTTGTACTGGTGCGTTGAGGGGATGGGTGAAGCGGTCATTCAGGGGGAGCTTTCCGGAAATATGTTTTTAGAAGTTAGGAGTACTTTTTACAGGTGTATACAGATATGTGTGGGCTCTGGTGGAGTTAATTCATTTAGTGGATAGAGCATCTATCTATCCACGGATCAAAGGGTTGTTGGTTCGAACCCGATTCGGTGAACCCAACGGACTTACTGCATACGATTGGAAGTTGCAGCGGGCTTTGATGCTCGTGCCATAAAAAAATAATTATTTACTCGTATTTAAAAAAAATAAAAACGTGCAATTGGAATGACCGCAATTTAAAAAAGACTTCATCGTGATACATTTTGCTACAAATGACGAACTTCAAGACAATGTCAAAACTGACAAGACACTGACAAATGAAGTAGCCATCAGCGCTTGATGGCCACGAGGTCAGTCGCCAATCGACGTCTGTGTATGGCCAGTGTTGAACTACCGCGTCAATCGAGTTTAGATACACCAGTCTAGAAGTTATCATGATTGAGAAGGACAACAAAGATTCATTGTCGTTTGTGAGCAAATTTAATGTTTTTCTCCTTCACCCCCTGCTTGTGAAAAGACGACGTTCAAAATAAAAAATAAAAACAGGAAGCTGTTTTTCCCGGAAAATTTCAAACACCGCCGTCTAATATATGTATGCGATCATCCACGATGCATATATGTGATGTAATTGTAGTTGTTATTGAGTTAGTGTGAAGGGCAATTTATGTTCGACCCATTGGTGTCAGTAGATAAACTAAAGCATCTATTGGATGTTGCTACTGGGCGCTTACGTTTCATTCTCCAGTTCTAATGAAAATGCGATTAATCGCAATTATCGCAGTTGCCCATCTGCAGTTCTGTTGGGCGGGCGCCAAATTAAAATAGTGCGTCGTTCTAGACATTGCATATACATTGTATATATGTATTGACGGCTCCAATAGTTTGTACAGCCGGTGAACTGAAGGCATCTATGTTGACTAGGCACTAGCTTTGAAGTAGCTGATAAAATTCGACCACCTTTGCGAAACAGTTTGCGAAGAACACTTTATTTTTCTCCTTATTTTACGAGAAAATAAGTTGAGAATACCTCAATTTACACTTAGGATATATAGAAGCACGCAAACAGTCTACATCTTCCTCAATTTTTATTTCAACTCTAGCGATCGGAACTCCAGGAAATTATGAAAACTCCTGCTCGACGCTTATTATTAGTGGGGCGCTGGGACTGGATCCGGGACAGTCACATCACATGTCCGTCAGCCTATTGACAAAGAAGTGAAAGAAAGCAATTCAATATTATAACTTATAACGGGTGCTGACGCTTTTAATGTCCAATTCACGAATAGCAATTAATCCTTCTAGGCCGAAAAAAGGTGCTAACATTTTGGGCGTCTTCAGGTTCCATCATTTTCCTGTGGCAGCCCAGGAGGTGCATTTTCGTCTTTCAAATTTGATTCTCAAAATCAAATTGCGTCATCTGCGCAGTGGAATTGGGGGATTGTGCGCATGCGCAGATGACGTCATTTGATTTTTGAGAATCAAATTTGAAAGACCAAAATGTGGTCCCAGATATCTATATCGGCACTGCAACGTTTGTGCAAACTTTTAGAGTTGCCTACTATATAGATCGGAGCAGCCATGCACACACAGCGACGCGTCTTTGCTACGATCCGATGAATGATTGTCATGTAACAGATATATGAAGTTTGTGGGTGGGGGAGATGATGGGCATGGGGGGGGAAGAACCCGCACAACTCGACATAGTGTACATAAGCCTAAAGCCTTTCGCAATAATAAATGTTTGATGTGGAGCTGTTGGCAAGCGAGTGTACCTTGTTTTCTTTGTGGATTTGCAAAAGTTATTCGAGCTTGGGGGCGACCGAACTTTTCAGGTTCCTCGCAGATTCCCTTTTGAAATACCCGGTGGCTATGTGAACGTCAGAAAATGGCCCTCTCCTCTTTATCTTCGAATTTCGCAAAGAAAATGGGTGGCTTGTTTATTTGCTGGGTAATCTTTGCATCGTCCTGCAATATGCGTGCACCTAGCACATAAAAAATTAATTTAATGAAATATTCAGGAAGCACGACATGTCCATATGCACTGTGCAGCCTGTATACTCGTGCATGAACATCTACAGATGTTCACGACTCTTATATTATAATGGTTGTTTAAGTAATCAACTAGTATATTCTTTTTTGTTTGTGTGTGTACGTTGTGTGCACGTCGAATGCAGCAAATAATGTGGGGTTTTCTACTTTGCCAACAACATCTGCGCATCTGCCCACGGTTGGATTGAAAATGGGTATTATGGTAAAATGTCTATGCCTCTGATTAAAATATGAGAAGGGGGTTATATGGATGCATAGTTGTAATTGAAATTGAATGAAGGTCTACTATTCGTATGGCAACACTGGTGGCTCGACTACCGCCTACAGAGCTGATAAAACTTTTTTGAGCTCATTGTCAGGAGTGATAGTAATGTTCCGCCAACATGATTTAAAGTGTTGCTGTCAAAAATAACTTTGTTAATACTATGATGGGAATTTTACTGCACTATTTTTATCTAGTGTCCTAATGTTGCATTGTTAAAATGTGAAATTCTTGGCTTACGCCAGTAGCGCCACATCGTAGCTCAGCTGGTTGGATGACCGACTTATGGCTCGACTGTACTAGATGCAATTAACGACGCGGGTTCACGTTTGTAGATCATGATCGTGTCAAAACACCATCGGTGGGGAACTTCATGTAAACCTTGAACATTTTTTATGATGCGACTTTTTTTAATTGTTTACTTTTTTCAGTTACAGAAGTATTCAAGAAATCACTTTTCGGCTGTGTAGTGATTATTTGCTCATTTTGTTTTCAAACTCTTGCGTCGTGTCCTAATCTTGTTGAATTGAAAAACTATCTGATTTTTCTTGTGTCGTATCCCGTTCACAATTTCGAATAACAGTTAGAGCTAGTTGATCGCATATCTACATTGATGAGCAAATAAAGTATCGCCGGCAACTCTGGAGGGTGCTCAACCGGTGAGAGCGCATCAGCACCTCCGTTTAGAAAGGCGATAATCTGCCTAAAAGCGCGGCGGCCACCCCATTGCCCACACAGATTTGCTCGTTGCCGTTTATGTCGGACCATAATGACGAGGCCTCTAGGGGAGAAGTGGGAGGCGCGAATCTCGAATCTCAGCGGACTCGTACGTGTGCGAGAGACGACGAGAGGGGGGGGGGGGAGATAGAGCAGGTCGCTTCTATTGCATACTTTGCTTTTGCTCGCTCGTACATTAATCTGGGACAACCGAGAGAACCATATTTGGGCAGGGTTGTCAGATAACTGGGAGTCCCTCATCTCGGGTGTCAATGACATTTTTCGTGGCTTAGGGAAAGCAAATGTCTATGCGGCGTGAGAGGGTCGGTTTTTTTTGCCAAATTATTTAACGTTTCGGTGAAATAAAAGTATAAAAATCAGAAGATACGGAAGCATGTCATCTGTGACGTCACAGTTCATTAACTTTAAATGATTTGATGTCGAACCCGAGACAGCGTCGGACGGAACACGAATTGAGCGACGAAGTCCAGATAATATACAATTTTATTATTTTGAAAAAAATATGGATATTAATTACATCCGGTAATTTTTTATTTAATTTACTGAAGTGTATATAACAACAGGAGTTTCTGTACCCCTCTTGGTGCTTAGGCACTGTGTGAGTGAGAGACACATTATACTATTGGGTGTCCTACGATGATTTATTATTATTCTCGACTAAGGCGATGTAGGCCAATATATACTCGTATAAGGCAATGGATAGGCTCGTGTGAGGCAATAGTTTTGTCGGCAAATTGGGATGGTTGGTTGTAGAATGTACACAACCATTGGGTGTTGTTCTGTGTTACTCGGCCGGGTCTCTCTCGTTCCTGCTTTCTCCGCGAATATTTCGTCTGCCGCTCACGTTCTTCAGCCAGCGCTTCCTACCGACCGGATCGCTCCGGTTCTGTCCGACTCACTCTCGCTCCGAATTATATATCTATCCCGCACGACGGCGACGACGGCTGCCTTTGCTCGCATTGAACATGTGTTTTGTTTTTTTCCGCTCAAAATGGTTGGCCTCTCGTCACTTACATGCGTCTCAACCTCCTCTTTTTCTCGCCACCTAAAATCTAAAATTGGCCTCCAGCTGTCCATTGACGGTCAATGGTGAAACCAGGAGGAGGTGGGAGGGATGCTACAGGTAAGCGTTGAGGAAGGAGGATAGAAGGGCTAGAGTGCGCTTCGTAAACATAAAAGTCTGTCAGTGTATAAAATGTGCGCATCCTTTCAAGTTGCGACTTTTTTGCGAATTTGCTCAAGAACTATTGTGACGCAATTAGTGGCGAGACTGATGAGCGATGTATTCCAAAAGCGGCGCTAATCCGCCAATTGCACGTGTAGCTACTTCTAGGTTTTCCAGCTCGTTGGTTCGAACAAGACGACCGCTGCCGGGGATGTTTATTCCAGACGTCCAGGATAATTCTTAAAATTCCAACTCTTGGGTGTTGTTCCTGATTGACGTCCGATGCTGTCGAAACCAGATGACATAATCGTAAACAGAAATGTTTGCAGAACTCTGAACAAGTCGTTTTTGTTAGAAACTTAAAGGAAAAAACGAACAAGCTGTGTTTGTTTTTTTGAAGAATTTATAGTGACGAAATTATGTTCCAGTAGCCGACCGGTTTTCGGTTATTGACATCCTATCGAGTAGTTGTGGCCTTCTTTCGTGTGGCGAGGCCAAATTTTTTATTTTAAGTTTGTGGCACATTTGTGAAAGTTGTAGTTTTCAGCCAACTTGTGGCCAACGGACACTGGTTCGATTCACGGAGTGCCGCGAACACCGCAGCCTGTAGAACCTTTGTCTCTCACTGTCCCTTAACAGGCTGGGCTGTGACACATTTTCTTTCACGTGTTGCAGTGGGGGAGTTCTAATCCATTTTCAGGTTTCCCATTAAAGTGCATGCGGCAAAAAGAGATACGCAACACGGAGTCTGCCAATCACCCTACCCCTTGTTCAATCGCAACCACCGTTTGCAGCACGCCCGCAAAGCTGCAGTACACGTTGTGGTTGCCAACATTTGTTTAAAGGGCAGCAAGGAATACTTGCGACGGACTGGTCATGCGTTGTTGAGTTTCTATCCGGTAGATATGAATCTTAGAATGTTCATGTCTTGAGCTGTCAATAGTTCTACTTCGTCTGAAACCGATTCATATATTATTACCAAGTCTATACAAGTGTCTATCCAATGCCGCCTGGGGTCTCCAAAACGTGAATCCAGTGGTTCTCTACCACCATATCTTCATGTTTCTGGTATTTTTTATACACCAAACTAAAGAAAAAACGACCTCCGATTGATATCAAGTTCCGCGGACAAAAATAATAGGTTATATACGCATATACAGTTGTTGCTGAACATGTTGTCTGACGCTGGCCAAATTGCTCATCTCTGCATGGGGGCAGATTGGGTTGAATGTCGTCGCAATGCGCTCTCGCGTTTAAAGGGACTGTTTAGTCTCGTAGTTCAGTGGTGCTCACACTTTATTGCGACGTCGCGAGTTTATGTTTATGATATTTTGGAACCGAACTTCTCATTAAAAACCCATTCTTTCTTCTTTTTCTCACCGCAATTGTTCTTTTTTAAAGGGACTGATTAAAGTGTCATAGTCTAGGGGTTGGAACACCATTTCACGCGTGGAAAGGGCAGTCACTGCAGCTGTTTTTATTTGAATACAAAAATCTTTTCTGTTTTAACTCTTGCTTCTGTCGCAATGTGCTCGTCTATGACTTATTGTACTCTATTTGTTGCGTTCACTCAGCTTGACAATGTATGTTCAGATTTTAATTTTAATGCGTGCACGTACATGTACATGTATGCATACTCGTATTAAAAGCCTACAACTAGTTGCTTAGATATGATTTTGTTGAGCATTTTTTAAATTCATGTCTACTCCTATGTGATGGGGCTCTGAATGATCTTGAAAGCATTGGTTCGTTTGTTTGTTAAAGCGCATACGGTTTCGGAGAAGGTTGTTTATTTTCTCCTAGCGCGATAGCCGATATAAATTAAAGTTAAACTCATTATGAACTCTGTCGGTGGCACGCCCAGTTATAATTAAATTACAGAGTAGTCATAAGGATCAGCTTAGCCTTCAGAATCGCGGTATAATGAGTTAAACTTTAATTTGTTTGTTAATAGCCACTGTTGCAATCTTTTCAGAAATACAGTGTATAAGAAGAAAATGGGATTGAAATATACACAACCCGCATTCTATGTTCAACGATGAAAAATAAATGAAAGTAGGACTAACACTTCTGATGATTCAGTATAATTTCGAAGTTTTTCGATCGATTTTCAAGTGGCTATCCGGTTTCGTTTCGAACGACACCATCAGAATGTTAAATTAAATAGTTGGGCGCACCCTTTCACTCGCTTAATGAAAACTAGGTCCCATTCTCTTTCTCCATCCGTCGCATTTTCTTTGTTTTGGCGTCCAAGTTTCCTTCCAGGCGCAATTTCAGACGCTCTCAAATTGTTGACCTCGCCCGGGATGCACCACCTTGAGGTCCACTGTCGCCCCAATACACGCTTAATTAATTTTTTTGCCTCAGTCTAAACAAAGTCTCCGGCTCGCATGTGCTGCTGACCTTACATCGACTCTCGTATTGCCACGCACTTGCACATTCCGATGTGTGTGGTGTGTTCATGCTCCAATCCTATTAGCTGTTTGCATTGCAGCTTGTGGTTGCCGCCGCTGATTGCGGCCAGAGAAATTTCATTTTGGGCATTCACAATGGCTATCGGCAAGCTGCATCAGGGAGAGTTCTGATGGTGGCCGGCTGGATCAATCACTAGCTAGCTAAACGTTGTCGCTCAATCATACTTTAACGGAACAGTTTCTCACAAGATGGGGAATATTTTGAAGGCATTAAAATAAAAGTAATTACAATTTGAAATTTAGGATTTCTCATCTTGTGATGGTCACACCCGTGACAAAATGTAGAGTGTATTGTCGCCGCGGTGGTGTGAGCCAGATGTTTGTGTTGGCCAGAAGGTATTAACGCCATCTTGTGATCTTGTAAGTCCCAATACTGATTTGGCGACGGTTCGACTTGTGTTTATTGACCGGAGAGAAATGAGAATCCTCAAGTTTTTGCTCAGAGTTTCCGCCCCCAGGGTAGAGCCGCTCCCCACCCGCGGAGCCTCGCCTCCATGCTCATCCACTACAAAATCGCGTGATACCAGAATACCACCTACCTCAACTCCACCCCCATACCTCTGGTATGTCCGCTACTTTTATAGAACAGGGTGACTATACCATTCGTGAATCTGAAATTGTCGAAGTCTGGTCGGCGAGCTTTCATTATGAGGATGCAATTTTATATTGAGGGGCAGAAGGAACATGTGCGCAGAAATCTTATAAAACAAGAAAACAAAAAAGTGTCCGTTCGGGACATAACTTACGAACAGCTTAACGGAATTAAATAAAATTTTACCTGCAAATAGTTTCTCACATTAGTCGTCTAGCGATTATTATTTGCCTAATTTTCTAACTTTTCCAGTAACTTAAAAGATCATCGTATGGCACGTGCAATGTTGGTCCTGAGTCTTCAGAAGATCCCAAAAACGTATAGTGTTTTTTGTATTTAGGTTTCAGGAATGCATTTGCACTCATTCGGATAATTGAGTGACCAGATTGGGCTTGGTCCCGGATGATCGGTAACAGGTGGCCACCTGCGATTACTACAGAGTAATTTGCTTAGATCTACCCCCTTGACTAACCTCCAGGGCTGCCCCGGTCGACATTGGGGTTGTGGTTGGTTGAATGGGGGAATGCTTGGGGGTGGCGTCGTTTTAATAATAATGTCTTGTTGCGCTGTGGCCCTCATTGCACCGCGACGTGTGTCTAGAATGCCGATTATTGATGGTCGATATTGTATTGTGTCTTGCGGACGGTGGACGGTTGCAGCCACGAATAGATCTATACTGTATATTCTTGTATATACGCAATAAGAAATATGGTCAGGAAAAACAAGACGGATCATATATATGCGATATGAGCGCTGCACGTCATGCAATATGCTATCTGACTCGTTGTAATCCTCATGAGACTGAAGTCCAAATGCGTCATCGTTATCGCGTTCGAAATCGACGGTGGGAATCTGTTCCGGAGGTGCATCGCAATTATTGGACCCTCTGGTGGCGTTCCAGAAAATCGTTTCAGTTGTTGTAGATAAATTTGATTGATTAGTAAGATTAATAGTCTATCAATAGTTTATTGAATTGTCACCTATTAAGAGTTTCCGGTGGCGATTTGGAAATGGAATGGAATGGTGACTACAACAATCAAAGCGTCTCTAGCGTCGACAATTTTAAATTGCAGTCATCTTTTAATTTCTTGGAAACTAGGGTACCTTATTTACTCAGTGCCATGTGAATTTATTCTACAGTATACCTGTATACCTATATACCAGTACCTGTATACCAGTGCCTAAGCACCATGAGGGGGACGTAACGCCTGTAGTGCGGTTGACTACAGTTGATTAGAAACAACAACAACATACGCTCTTCGTCGGATTCAAAATTTCTGCATGAGCTTTGCTCATCTTTGGGCACGTATCAGATATTTGCTCGCGTTGATGGACACGTGGCCTCATGAGGTCTCAAGCTAGGAGTGCTGGGTGCCGTTCAGGACAGGTATATTTTTTGTGGCGGGCGATTTTCGGTGTAACCAATAGCCAAATGGAAGCCCTCCTCTCAATGAATCAGTAGATATATCTTTTATGCAGGTCCAAATACTCAAATATGACGGATGCACGCATAAGGAAAGATGGCAGGGGGAAAAATAGATTTCGCTCTAAGGTGAAGGTCTCCAATGATACAGTGTCGCTTCCAGTTGATGGCAGGGCGGGCTGAGTGGTCTATCACGCGATCAATCGCGAACAATAAAGGCAGTTTTTGACCAACTTTCTTTCGTCTTTGCAAAGAGCTGCCGCGGTCAGCACGCTCATGCGTTAATCATTAATGTTCAATCAAACAGACGCCGTGTACAGTTTCTAGGCTCCCACGTTTAAGACGAACTGATGGATAGACGAAAGTGGGTCTGAAGTTTGTTATTGTCGTTGCCCACGTACACTTTGGTACTGCCGTAAGACTAACCCGATGTCATTTTTTATTTTTTTAATAATGCATGAGCGTGATAAACTATTGAACGTTGAAATATTTTTTTTTGAGAAAACGGGTAACGAAGATAGCTGTTTCGCTTTCCTGACTTTTTCTGCTTCTTTCCTCCAAAGTAAGCTTCAATTTCATAATTTTATTTTTGATTGTCACTGCTTGCACACAATCATAATTTATTAATAAATGGTCTGTTGACTTTTGAAGGGCATGGGTGAAAAAATAAAGCGATTTCTAAAAGAAATTGACACATCAAAGAACAAAACAAAAAACACTTGCCTTCAGCGGAATTACAGAATGTAGCGCCTACGTCAGTGTCGCTCAACCAACAAATTACTTGGACTTGGATCATGGCTGATCGGCATAGCGAAGCTTTTATTTGGACCACAGATACTTTTGAATTTGTTAACGCGCCCGGCAATTCAGCAGTAACAGCAACACAACTTTCCATCAGTTTGACTGTGCAGGAGATAAATTTTCTCACAAGTTCAATGAATAAGTTGAGAAAAGCTGAGGGAATTGAAATTCCAATTACCCTAGACGTAAAGGAAAAATCGTTGCTGCATTGAAATGGAGATATTTCCTTAGCGTTTCCCAGAACAGTGGCAAGTGCTGGCAATCTTGTACACCCAAGATGGAATTGTGTTTTCGAAATGCTAGGCATTGGGGAGGACTGTTTCCCCCTTTCGTTGCCCCCTGGGGTGAAAATTCTTGAGAGTCATGAAAAAAGATTGAAATTTTTGTCGGCTCCTTTCAAAATTTCCACTGGTAATGGAATTTCTATTGGTTTATCCTGCGTTCATGTGTCCTTTCAGCACATTGCTGTTTATTTATAGGTCACATGGACGGTCACATGCTCATTTTTTACGGCAACTTACTTCCAAATCTCCTTTCATTTTAAATCATTTCTGGCGCATTATTTGTGCAACCGAGAAGGATTCGGAATACCGAAATTGAAAAGCAGTTAAAATGAATTATTTACAACATTGAATATTGAATTATCGTTTCGAAAATATTAAATTATGGTTTATATTAGAATATTGTAAACATACATCTATATTTCATTTTCAGTTTTGTGGCGGACTATCTTTTTTTAAATAATCACTAATTTTTTTCGTTCTTGAAAGATTTGAAATCATCAGTGGCGCGGGTGTAACAACTTTTTAAACACGTTGTCGGAATCGATTAGCCATCTCAAACGGCCGAAGTCAAGTCGCCTCGATATACCGTGTACACACACACACATCAGTTAGACGACGGAGTTTTTTCTGTTATTCGGTGGCATCGGGTTATTTTTGGATCCTCGCATTTTTAATGGAACCAAATCCGTCTACAGCAATCGATTGGCGGACCGCGTAATGGCGTCTTCGTCCGTGATCGTTGCATGGAAGACGCGCCTGGTTGAATTGCACAGACAGGGGCTTCGGCCATTAAGTCGTTATAGACGTCGTTGTCGTGGTGGTCGCCCAGTCTTCTTCCCTCTGTAGACCTTGGACTAATTTTCGGCGGCGCAGCGCTTGATTCCTATAGCCCGTGTCGCCGTGTGTCCTTCCGACTCTCGTCTGATGACGCACTTGCCGGGCCTTGGCTCCACGCGATGAATATCACGGCGCGAACCAAGATCCCGGTACGCGGTTGGCCAAAAAAAAAATGAATAGCGTCGTTTTAGAACTTTGTCTTCGTCTCCGCCTACACTGCTGGATTCCCGCATCATCATCATCTCCTCCCACTACTACCACCTCGGCAATGCGGAAGAGTAAAGTGGGCTGATCTTTAGGTGAACAGCTCGTTATAAAATGGTCGGGGAAGTTGATTTCACTAAATATAGGAACAAAAAAATGACTTGTACAAACCGTGCTATCAACCAGCTGATTTTTCAATTTGATAAAAGTGAATTTATTGGAATATTGGGAATCCTGTCACATCCATAATTGAATTTTGCAGTGACACTTGTGTGATTAATATCCATTTGTATCCTTCAATTTTTTGCCAATGTGTGCCAATCATGTCAATACGTTTGTAAATGTTGACGTACCAAATACTTTACAGAACTGATACGTTTAGATGACGTAATGTGTTTTTTGTTGTTGCACAGAATGCAGCAAGGTTTCGTAATATTCGATTCCGTATTTATTGTGGGGAAAGATTTGCGGTTTCGATTGAGATTCATTTTTGTGGCTGGATTCGTCACTGCAGATTCCAATATACTTTTATTGCGCTTATTTTATTCGAAATATAATCATTTTGTATCACCTTCAATATTGACCTCATCAAACTAGCAGTGTTGCAGCTATGTTTATTGAAATCGTTAACGGTTCGTCGGAACTCTGGGAATCAGATTTGCTCCGTCGGTCGTAAATCATTTTTGAAAGTTGCGCCATGACGCTGTGCCAATAAATCATTTCGCGGGAGATTTCCTAGATTAATGTTGTGGTAAACATAAAAAATAATTTTTGTGTAACGTCACTCTTAAGTATTTCAGCAGTATGGCCTACAGAATGATGGCCTATTATTTATTTGACAGTTTTTTATTTTCAATTTATTAAAATATCTATAGTTTATTAATAATTTAACAGGTATTACAGCACCAGGAGGGGTGCCGTATCAACTGTAATGCTGTTCTCTTTGGAATATACAAATTAAATATTAACTTTCTAAAATCCCTGTTTCAGAATATTAGTGTCTCCAGGAATGTCTGTACCATCTCAAATCTGCAATTTCTTTTTTCATTCGCTCATATGAAACGATATATACTATCTGAAAATTGATATTCAAAAAAGTAATTTCAAAATTTCATAAATAAATATCAACCCTCACCCACACAATTCATCATTCTCTCGCCAGGGGGTTTGTCTGCAGTTCGAAGCGGTTGGCGCGCTACAAGAATCGTGTAAGCGAGACCGCGAAATGGCAAACTGCCGCCCGATACGCATTATTGGCTCAGTGGGTGGTAGTGAAATGGGAGAGGGGGTGGAGAGGGGCAAATTACTGTGATGGCGGCTCACTATATATGCACGCTGGCCGTGACCCACTCTCGCAAGGCAGTCAGGGTCGCTAGACGACCGCCACGGGGCGCTGATGTGGTGGGGCGATGGCGGAAGTAGCGTCTGTGACGTAGACGTTTTGGATTATGTGTTTACTGTTTCCTATATATGTGTACGGACGTGCCGCCAGTGGTTTTTGTGAATTTATATCCAAAGGGAGTTAGATGAGTCGTGAATGGCGTGAATGGGTTGTTTGCGGTTCCTAGAGACTTTGGATTGCGCGGCGAAAAATGTTTATCAAGATTTCCAATTTTTATGGCCCTATATAACTGCAGTTTGATGGGGAAAGCAAAAAATATATATGAATACATTCGTCTACTGTTGGCGTTAGGATTCTGCGTTGACGTTAACGACGATGCATTTACAATTTAAAACATTCAGCCGAACTAATTTGGCTCATATATGCCTGCACGCTCTGTGCATAAATTGAAGTCGATATGGTAGACTGAAGCTAATTGAAAGGTAGACTTGAAGAAAAAAAGCATCTTGCTTCCTTCCTTTCACTATCAATCACTTTCATTTGAAATTAATGCAAGTCGAATAAGAAAAATGTTCCGTGTATGGTCTTCGTGTTGACAATTATTGGTTGTTAGTTTGATTTTCCACGGCTCTGTCCCGTGTTTGTACAATCTTTTATACTTTGTTATTAGTTTGGTTCCTTGAAGGTCCACCTGTGAATTGTAATTTGATTCACTAAGCGCCAAGCGCCAATATTGGCTACAATTACTAATTGCCATGACGATATGTGCGCCACCTTGAGATAAAACGCAGTGAGAACTGTGTAGAAAATCATCCTAACTTCAGTGTATTGGCGATTGTAGCCCTTTAACCGGTAATCCCGAGACAAGTTTGCCGATCCGCACCTTTTGTCAGCTAGCCCATAACTTGTAGGTTGTGAGAGCCATGAATAATAGCAATATTTGCAAACATCGAGTGTTCATTAAAAATGGCTGCTCCTGATTTATTTGTTTGCACGAACTACAAGGAGTTTTGTGGAGCATCAACATCATTGTAGCCTGACGGGATGTAATCCCTCGAGTCTTGAGTGCGAAATAAATTTTAATAGCGAACACTTATTTTTATTGATATCGAACCTTCCGGTTTATTTGGAATTTGATTATTCATTAATATAGATTACTTTCAGATGTTTACATCGATCAATTAATCAGTTACCATACTGAAATTGGAATGGGAAGGTACGCATCTTCTGTCCGAAGTATAGAGGGAAAGTTAGAAATGGAATTAAAGTTGAATCCTCTGTAGTCCTTCTATTTCAGTAACGAAGTACATCAGCGCACTTACCCGCATGGTCACGAACGATGCCGACTTGGTCCCGTTCTCCCCAGGCGAATCCATCTGGCCATAGAATTCAATACCGACTGCTATACTATATGCAAGCCTACCTGCGTGAGCTCTTGTTTGAGCCACAGTTAATCCTGTTCCCCAGGCGCCGAGTTTTGTGGTCAGACCGTGGTTGCCGTGTCACTGATGTCCGCTGGGTTCTAGAATGATTTTCAACGCAGAATATACATGCATTTATTATGCACCGTGATTTCACGTTAATGTACACGCTGCACCGTATCCTTTCTTCATTCACGGTGTATGAATCTGTAGGTTCTGAATTGCTTTAAAATGTGGATGCAATTTGAATCACATAATTTGAAAATTAGATATGGCGGTGAAAGTAAGTAGGGAAATTACATATAATTGCGTATAGAGCTGTACAGGTCTGATATCAGGAAACAGCGAATTCAATATTTAACAATTTCAATTGCTTTATTTCTGAATATATAAAAAGTGCAGGTATAAAATGTTTACATCAAGAATTATAAGGAATTGTGCATCATGGCGCATAAGAAAATGACCATAGAACACGATTGTTATTTTGCGTGTCATAAATTTTTTTAATATATTTTTTTTGACTGGCCAATTTACAAGAATATAAGATTCGAGTGCAGGTAGCGCCATAAGTTGTTCTATGTTCTATATTTGCAGTTGCATTGGAATTGAGGGATTTTTAGTGGACTGGAGTTAATGTGATTACAATTGTGCCAATTTGTAGTCAGCATCGTCTCTCCATTTGGAATTTCGAAAATGTTCTCTTTATAGTCTTGAATTTGATCTGAAGGGCATTGCAGTGAAACTTGAAAAATGAAATCTGCTCCACCTCTCGAAGAACTTCGAGCTTCTTCCGACAAAAAGATGCCTTGATAATTGACTGATGTGGTTGTCTTCATCGAGGAAGGACCTCATCATTTACAATCACTCTGGTAGCTCTTATCGCTACAATGCCAGCACAAGAGCTTTTAACTTTTATATTTTGATGACGGCTGGTAATGGATGAGGCTGTATGGACCGACGACCGATGGAAGAATAGCGGAATGGCGACTGTGTGTTTTTTGGTGGGAGGGGATGGGGATGGGATGAGATGGCCGAAATGGTATAAGGGAATGTCATCTGGGGGATGGGGAGGTGTTGGAAACAGATGTGTTGCGTTAGACGTAGGACAACCCATCCGTGTAACAGAATGGCCGCCTGTGTATAATAATGTGTCGTCGACTTTGTCCCGCGCGCGCGCGTGTGGACACAAAAAAGTGTCCGCGAAAACGACAGTGGGACGGATGGGGTGGTGCTGGAAGGATGAGGGAGAGGAGGGGGGGGGGGTGCGGTTGGTGGTGTCAGTGCGGGTCTCCGGCTGTCTTTGACGATAGAACCGATTACGTAATTTATGGCTCGCGTGAGCGGACCTCGACCGTCGCCGCGCCTCTAGTGCGCGCGTTCCGACGTTTTTGAAATACGAGCGCGAGGCGGCCAATTTAATATCCAAGGGCTTTTCGCCGGCCAACATTTGCCGTAGCTGACCGTCTCGCCGTTCAGACTAACGAAGAGCTATGGTGATTGGTTGAAGCGCATAGAATTTATCTACCAGATTTTTATCTCTTCAAAATATTGTCTCCTGGTTTGTGCTGATATCAGTATTTTAATTTTTGCCTTCTTTTTAACTTCCCTGATTTTATCTTTCGTATTTTTACCTCAGATTTTATCGTTCCTGATTTTTGTCTCATATGTGTTTGTCTTTCGGATTTTCCGAAATTAGACGTTATCAGCGAAATTAGCCTGTACTATTGTCTTTTCGTCCAACGTAGTCGAGATTATAAACGCGCAGTAGATTTAAGTCTTTTTTTTTAATACAAGCATATGTTTTCTAATGTGTGGGTTTTACGTATGAATTATGGGGGTGGTTGAGGAAAAGTCTCGTTTCTTGAGAAACTGGGGTGGTGATGTTTACTAAAAATAATTGATTGACAAAATGGCTGGCATTGGTCCTCCATTGTGGACTAGTCGAAGAATGAAATTTGTTGCTTCTCCGACAGCATCCTTCTGGATCTTGTTCTTGAATGGTCTCAAATCGCTCGTCCCGGCGCCGCGATTCCCCCTCGAGGGTGCGCTGCTAGCGGGGAGCTGACCTTGTCACGATCTACCAGAAGTAGTACCACCATATCCGAGTAGTGTATACATGTGCGCGAGGGCCCCGAGCGCGTTAGAGTGATCGTGGGTGCAGCGGCTGCGTCTTATCGTGCGCTGATTTTGAGAGAGTTGAAATTCGGTTTTCTCCGGCCACCGTCTCTGCGAATGCGTGTTCTGCCGTTGCTTGCCGGATCGATCGGCGAATACGGCTCTTTTATTTTCATCCAATCCAACCCCTCCCCCATCCACCACTTCGCTTCTCTTTTCTCAACAAATGGTGCCTATGGGGGTATATTGAGAGGAGGCGAGGCTTTTCGCTCTCTTTAAAGGGGGTAATTTGGAATGAATGAGATCAGGGAGTATGGTGGGCTTGTTATATTGTTCTGTGAAAACGGGTGGGGCGGGAATAGAATCGCAGAGGGCAGAGCTTTCCGAAGTTTCTAAGTTGATTGCGAGAGGGGCTATTCACACTGTACTTCCACTGAATGAACGCCTGGAGTCTCAAGTTAGGTCTCCGGTTCGTCAAGCTTATATATATAAGAACACAAATTTGAGCTACCCTCCTATTCTCTCATTTCAAAGCTTTCAGTCGAGGGTTCAAATCCCAATAGGGGAGGTATTTGTTGCTCTATCAATTCAATCGAATAATTCTCTCATTTCAAAGCTTTCAGTCGAGGGTTCAAATCCCAATAGGGGAGGTATTTGTTGCTCTATCAATTGGATTATGTTTGCATAGTTTAGTGTATGTCATGGTTTCAAGCATAATTTCAGCCTGAGTTGCGTCAGACGTGTGTTCTGTTGCATCAATAAAACTTAAACAAGTATCCTTGAAGACTGGGGGGAAATCAGGGGAATAATGTCCTGCTATTGTTAATATAGTGAATATGATCGTTAATATAGTCAAATCTGATACAGAGTATTATTTATTAATTTATTAATGGGTGCTCAAATTTTGGAAATTTCTAAAAAGAAATCCTCAATTTTTTTATTTTCAATGTTTGTCAAATGTTTAAATCCAAGAAATGTTCACAAGACACTTCTCTTAGCAGGAATTCTTATTAAAAAAGTATGTGATCTGTTTAAGTGCGTTTCTGGTGGTCCATGAACCAGTATTAATTTATTTAAAAAAAAATTACATAAGAATCAGTTTTTTTAGCAGCTAAAACGAAGCATTAAGGTTGTGCTCCGGGTCGCTGCTTTAAAAAACATCACACGGACCCATTCTAAAATTTGAAACCGTCTGTTTACTACATCTTCCACTGTCAGAGCCTAGCGACGAATCTTCTAAACCAACAACCTGCTTTTGAAATATCCAGGCAACCGATGCAATGTCTCATTCTAGGTGTGGCTCGGGCCTCGCGGAGGTTGAGCACTATCGATATCGCTTGTCGCGTCCCCACTCATCACTCGAGACGGCGATGGCCTTTGATCTAGCACAGGTAGGCCTGCTGTGTGTGTGTGTGTATGGCTTGCACGATTTCGATTTTTAATCCAGTGCTGGCACTGCAACTGCGCGCTCGTCATTTATGACAATGGCCTCTCACCGGAGGCTAATTTTATAATCGGGCGTCATCGGCACAACATGCCAAATCGTTCTTCATCGCGGTTAACCACACTGACGACACCTCTGTTTGGAAACGGAATTTTTCCATTGCGAGGCGTTTTAATCCGATTTAACGACATTTCCTCTGGTTTTATAGCGCCCGCGCACTTGGAATCCGCGTGTTTACAGTTTAGCAGCGTTTAAATCTCACTTCTTTGGCGTGCGCCTGTATACTGTACAATTCTGTACGGGCTGGTGAAATTTAGCCGCTTGAAATACTCGTTCACTCATGCCGAATGGGAAACGTATTGTTGGTCGCGGATAGGTGCTGGGTGAGGGCGGTTCATACAATTTGAGGGGTCTCGGTGGCGTAATGGTTAGCGTGTCGAACTGTTATTCCCGTAATCGCAGGTTCGATTACTGAAGGCACAATTAACAATATGGAGTGAATGCCCTATATAAAATGGAAACGTTTCGGGAACGCCTAGATTTTTCGTCAAGGAAAGCAATAGTTGGTTAATTAATCCCGTCTCGAGGACAGGCATTATAGATGGGGTGTGGTCTATGTCAATGAAATGTTCAAGATAGCATATTTTTGTCTATATAATGACTCATTAAATTTCAATACATCCAATTAAAATTAAAAAGTTTACATCATTTAACCAATTAACATTTCATTATAAATACCGAGGGACTGGTAAATATTTTGTTTGAGTTGCATAAAATCTGCCCCTTAATATTTGTTTTTCTTTGTTTTTCAATTTAACGGATATTAATATTTTTTTATATCCGGATTACTGTTATGAAATTTATTGGTATTTTTAACACGATCATCTTGATTTGGGGGATAATTTTATTTTTGATGCAATATTACGTAAGTTGATCATTTTTCGCACAAAGACCTGACATCGGAGGATACTTACCATACCACAACATAGAGTTCTCCGAAACATACATGCATAATATGCAAAAAAGCTTTGATACAAATTGATGATCCCCCATTCTCATTTAAATTGATTGCGCCAAAATAGCAAGCACAAAAAAGTTAATGATGCGACTTTCGATCGAAAATGTGAGGCTTGTTTAATTTTGTCTAAAAAGACAGAACGCGTTGAGTGAACGAACGAAAGAACACAATTGTTGGCCGTTAAGAGAAAGTATCACGATACATCATGAATGGTGGCTGACGTACAGTGCATTTGACTACTTGATTAATCGTAGGTGCTGTAGTGATAGGGACTTTTTATGAAAGGTCACGCGTGCCTCATATTAAATTGGTGTAGTAATTAATGTGGCGAGTGGTTCTAATTGCTTTTTGACTCCTGAGCCGTCTAATTTGCCCCGCCGCCGACGTAGCAAAGATTTGACGTTGACAGTCTGCGAACCGCAAACAAATCAATAGAATAATTAATACTAGTTGAACAAAGATCATACAGAACGGTTTCAGTCAAATTTCCATTGACTCGGATCAGCAGACGGATTCACACACTAACCACTGGACCAACAAGAACGAACAATTGTTTAAAAAGTTTAGAGTAAACCCTTTAGAGATGGTTTGGCCAATGTGGTTGGATAATATATAAATATTCATTCGACACATTACGATATGGTGGCGTTTCCATTGTTACATGGATTTGTCGAACTACCCTCGCGCTGATCTTTAATGCCAGGGATGCTGCAGTGCGGCGGGCGGGGGTAGTTCAAACGGCGACGAAACAGACTATACAGACTAGCTACCTTAAACGTAATTCTTCGTTCGAGAAAGGGGATGAGGTGGAGAAGTGGGGTGGGGATGCAGGGTGGAAGATGCCCCCCCCCCTCCGTAAGCCGGGGTCCGCATTTGCCGCATGGTTGTCGACTACGGCCGTTCGTTAAATCGCATCGTTATCGCGCGCGCGCGTTATACTTTGTCTCGACTGCAACAAATCTGAAGCGTGCGCGCGCGCTCTAGCTTGCGGTCGTTTTCTGACGCAGCACATGGTATTTTTCCACATCATGTGTACGCGCGCAGCGAACTCAGTAGCACTCACTGAAAAGCTGCCGTTTGCTGATTTAAAACCTACTCGAGATTCTGCATTTATGACCTTTGTCGCGTGCGGACACTATAGACTCGAAACATATGCTCTGCCTCCTGAGCCCGTAAATCGGTTTCAAGATAATCGGAGAACTTTTAATGTTGACCGTACATGGTAATTGTGGGGGGGGGGGGGCTAAATTGCCTTGAGCCGAGGCAATTAACCTGCCAAATGGCAAATCCCCACCTTGTGTTAAAGCGCAACGACCATAGCATTTAATTGATGTGATGAAGGTTTGTTGCCACGTTGAAACGTTGTATACACACAAATGTCAAGAAAAGTAATTCTATCATCAACAATGTGTTAGCGGCTATCATCCATATTCTTTAATCTGAATAACAAAACCCTTTTATATTATACTTAGTACAGTAGAAATGCGTCTGCGATTAAGGCTGCCTGTAATTGTAAAGAAATATGGTATCATCTCTACTAATAATAATGGAGCACTTCTTCTATTTCTTGGCTCGGGTTTAAAGTACTTGTGACCTCGAAAGGGCTCTTGACTACTGTATAAACTCGAAAGGGCTGACTACTGTGTATATCTATATAGAAGTAGCGTAAAATTGATCGTGTCATCAAATCTGCAAATGTTGCCACACTTCAGCTGTGCCGATGACGTCAGCAGGCGATAGCTGCACTGCCGACAACGAGCGCTTCGTACTTGTGTGGATAAATTTCCAAGATAGCTTAATTTGCATATACGATATACTTGCGGTATTTTCAATTTATACAATTCGGTGGCATATATTGGTGTATACATTTCATTTGCTCGTTCTGAAATTTAAAAACTGTTGCACAGATAATAATTAAAGATGATTACATCTTCGCATTAGTTATTTTTCCCTAAATCGAGAAATCTTATTACTTCACAGTTTATATGAGTTTTCCACAACAGAAAGTTATCAGCAAAACCAACTATTTGAATCATTTTAAAGCAAAAATGTCTCACGCAGTTTTTAATTTCTTTCAGAAATTCTTAATCCGTTCACCTAAAATATTGCGCAGAACCTTTCTTGCTCAATTCATATATCGCCATTTAAAACATTTAAATGTTCGTCCTATTATAATTTAGATAATTAAAAATAAAACTACTAACCATGTGACATTTATGAAAATGTTATGTATGAGACGCTCAACATTATCAGAAGCACTTGAGGAAACTAGACCATTTAGCTGGTAACGAAATATTTCAAAGGAAATTGTGCAATGAATCATCCCTGTCGGGGTGAATCGTTATAGCAAGACATGCAATTTCCGCGCATTTCTGCAGTGGTGGAGTGGGATCAATTCGCCATGGAAAAGAAATTTAATTTTGTGCTAGGAAATCTCGGTTTCACGGTACATAAAGTTCAGCTCTGACGGGACTGCTACCATGTGCCATTGTTGTGCATGTCGGTACCCCATATTTTGTCTTAGATTAATTATTCAATTTTCTTTTTTCCCTACGTTTTATTATCTGAGTGAGCAATCGCGGCTGTCTAGCTTTTAATACAGTAGTGATTAATCTTTAATCATATCTGGGGGCCCTTTAGTAGATGCGTGCTGTTTTCTTCCTGAGACCAGGTATGTTGGAGAATACAAAATATTTTTCTTTTCTTTTTGCGTGCGATTTAGCGTCGGTTACTAGTCGCAGATAAGTTGCCATTTTTTGTAAAATTAAAGCGTTTGTGTATTGGCCACACTCATTAATGATTTAAGCTGACGTACAATTAATTACGTACGGAATTTCAAAATTGCCGTTGTATCCTGCCTAGTCGGCATTGCGATCGTCTGTGGCTCGACTGTCCCGCGGGTTCGATTCCCGTCGCGGGCTCTTGTTTATTCGGTCCAGTGATACTATTGAAAGTGTGCCTTTCATATAGCGCCAAATCGCCAAGAGGGTTGCAGAATTTCTTGCAATTGCTATTCACTACAGTTAAACTAAAAAAGGGATAAGTTGAAACGGCCACAGTTTCCTTTTGCCGACGTGACCGGTCATGGTGACGTCACTCTGAAAATTGATTCGATCTATATGTTAACTACATCGCAATTCGCTACTTGATAAAACTAAAAAAAAAAAATTGGATTCATATTTGTGTAATTCACGATTCTGAATCTCGGTGACGAATCCCTTGTTCAGGCTGGAGGGCTCAGAATAACACATTTCTACGTCACATTATACATGTATAATGCGTTATTCAGCATTATTTTCTCTGCCACACACTGATATCAGTATTGACGCTGCTCGTAAAAGTTTGCAATGAGACGTGTGAGAGCGCTGGCTCTCTTGATGTGTGTGTGTGGCGCGCGCATGAGCGAATTATTAATAAATGATTCTTCATTATACGGTAACGTGTAATTCGAATGTGGCGAAAATTTCTTTTATTAATCTCTACACCAACAGCGCATTTTCTAGGATTAGACGGTGGTGTGTTCGAACGAGTTCTGCGCCGTTTACGCGCGCAGACGGATGTGCACTAATGACGGCGCGGCTGAATCGAGGCGGATTAATTCAATTTCCATCACTTGTCTCTCGAACAATTGTTTTCGCGGCCCGGCAGTTGGTTTCTCTCATCGCTAACAATAGCTTTAAAAGCTTCCATTGGAAATTATGCGTTAATATTGTAATTTCACTCACTTTGTTTTCGTCTGTCCTTACAAACCTACTCTTTACTTCCCATATCGAGACACTAAATAATAATGCCTTCAATATTCAAATTAAATTCATTGTAACAATGGACTTGATAGAAACAACAGGCGCCGTGCTTGACAAAATTATTATTGAATTTCCAATTTCTTAGGGTTGGTTTGGCTTCTTGCACAGTAGCTTGTGGTCCCCTCCTTGTGCCCTTCTAGTGGAACTATTTGATTCATGATGGTAACTGTGATGAACCTGGAGTTTGGGAAATGAAAATTGAATATTTTGTTTGAACAAATAGACGACACAATTCTCTTTACTGTCTCGTTGAATCATACATGTTTCATTTCGCCAACGTCCAAGCGATTTCCAAACATGGAAGTGTCGAAAACTCGATTACGACACGAAAATTCGGAAATTCAAGTGTTTTTTCGTCATTGTGACTGTTGGCTAATTAATTCTACAGGAGGTTATCTATTAGATGGTGCAACGCCACGATTGCTTTACATGTTGTTGGATGACTTTTCACTGAAGTCAACTACTGCACTACAGGATTTTCTGTACCTCTCTTGGTGCTTAGGCGCTCTATGTGTGTTCAATGCTTCGATTTATTTAATATAATAAATTCACAAAAGTTGACAGTGTGTATAAGGCGGATTCGGGCAGGTTACATATGCTTTAGGCGGATTCGGGCAGGTTACATATGTTTTAGGCGGATTCGGGCCTGTTACATATGTTTTAGGAGGATGCATTACCGTTCCCAGTCCAAAGAGTAGCGTTAGCGTGTGTAATTCTTCTTGTTAATGTGTTTTTAACTGGCGTTCCTCCGGATTTATTGAGGTCTACCGCGGGAGATACGCCCACACGGCAACCGAATACAGGTTTCATTTCGCGGCTAGACCCGTGTGAGTCATTTCGAATTAGTGTCAATTCCATCCGTGGCCGCGGGTCGAGCGGTTTTTTGTTCGTCCAGTCTGCCCTGCCGGGTCGACCCACCACCAGTTCGATAAATTTATTTCTCTTTCATTGGAGATATTTTATTCTTTCGCTTCGATTGGCGACGTGATACGTTTGTACGCGCTTGTAATTTAAAACCCGAATGAGCGGAATTTGATTTATAATAGTTTCCAATCTCCCAAAGGAAGTTTGCTGGATTTATCAGAGTCGCGCGAACTATGGGTCGCCCTTCCATTTGTGAGGTGGGCTGGGTTCTACTGTCGGTAAGCAGGACAGTCTAAATTTAAGTTTGTGAGACCTTTTCTCCGAAAAGTTAGGAAGCTTTCAATTTTGCACATAAATGGAAAGATACCTTTGAACTGTTTAGGTCAAATAATATGTTTGACAGACAGCGCTTTTGTAAAAATGAGTATTAATTAATGACATTCAAAACATTCACTAATTAATTCAATTAATTTATTTCGTACCCCACTAATATAGGATTGGAAACTTATTTAGTTAAAAATATTCAGAATTGACTAATTTTGAACGAAAAAAAGCGTTGCGATTTTAAAAACAAAATGTCCAAAATGATTATCACATATTATTTTTAAATTCCAATAAAAAAAAGTAAAATCATATTTGTGTAGGATGGAAGAAAATACAGTACTGGGTGTACTTGTTTGCATGTGCATAGCAAAAACAAGTTCTAGATCAACCGAATTGGCAATTTTTTCCTCCTGGAAAATTAATCATCAGTTTATCGCGAAATGGTTAAGCCAATATTTTCGTGTTCTTTGGGATACGCTGTATTTTTATGTGTTGCTTCGAATCCAGTCGCGTATATTTTCATTTCCAACCATGGCATGGATCCCAGCATTTCAATAATAGATTTTGCATTGAGATTGATGTTTATTTAAATTATACACCAGTATGCGTCGGAAGTCAATATTCGAGTAATACGAAATTTCGTATTCAAATAAGTGTTTATTTAAATGACACTGCGTCACTGGGCCACCTCCTCTGTATGCTGGCACGAGTCGCGAAAATGAAGCAGTTTGACTTTTAGGTGCACTCTGCCTAGGCGAGAGCCAGACTTTTATACGCTATCAAGTTATTATTCCATTTTCGGAACGTTTCATAAATATTTATTTTTGGCATGTCTCGCGTTTGCCTGTCGAATCGAAATTTATATTTATCTTCATTATTCCTTACTACGTTTTTAATGTAATCGAATTTGTCGGTGTGACCCGAGAAAGTTTGGCGGCTGCTGTTCTAAATGATGACAGTGCCTACACAAGATTCACTTGATTCGGATAGATCTTGAGTGAAAATCTCTGTCATGCATTGCATGTCTTAACAGTGTCTGTATACTGCATCCTAATGGTCGTATGTAGTGGGGAGTCCCGCGGGGCACACAATATATAGAAAAATATTATATAGAAATAGACGGCAATACGTGAGCCGATAACGTTCTGTGTCTATGCGCCCAGAGTAGGCCCCCCAATCACTGTCGCGGTAAACACGATCCATCCGACTGTAAAATCCTTCTGTCTAATAACTTTTATTGATTAAATGTTTGACATTTTGTCGAGTGATTCGTTTTTGCAAGCCTCCCCGCGATCCATAACGGATTACGTTGTTATGTAGCCCAAGTCTTTGCGTGGGTGGAATACCTATATTTTTATAGGTCGTTTCTGAATGGCGTTATTTCCAAGTACGACGAGTATGTTCGGCAGATGTATTGTATGATCTTGTTCTTTATTCTGAGACCCCTATGACCCCCCCTCTCCTACACCGTGAAATTGAGCTGAGAAATGCCACTTGGAGGGGCATAGAATACGGAAAATTCAGCTGCTGTTAAAATATTTCAATTGTCATCCATTTTTAGGGAAGAATGTCGAACTGTTATGGTTTTTATTTATTTTTTAATTTTCCAAGATTTTCCAACCGGTCCCGTATGAAATTAATTTGCGAAAGTCTACTGAATTCGTAGTAAGCTTGTGAAGAGGTAATTCATAACATTTATGTATTTTCAATTTTAAGCCTTTGCATTCGAGAAAAAGTGTCTATACACAGTAAAAATGTAGCGTCTTTTTTTTTAAAGAGATGTTTTTTTATTTAATTTAAATGAAAGGATCACTGTAAAATTCGTGAGTTCACTTTTTGTTTTATTGGCCATATTATGTTCTTAATTACAAATTGTGTCTGGAAAAACTGTCGACTTTGTTCGATAAGCATTTGTCTTTCAACTTTATTCAACCTTTGATCCCATCATTCTTGACAATTCCGGAGAAATGACTGCAGATTCGGCGTAACGAAGATGTTACAGGATACGCCCAACCGTAATCGATCCTTCGTCTCCAAGGCTGGGCGCACTCATTGGTTAAAAATATGGTTTACATGTCCCTTTGATATTCTTATTCGTGAAACAATTATACTGGGTGAGTACTAAAAAACCGACCCAATTCAAATTAAAAATATGAAAACGCTTGTGATATGGAATGAAATTTAGCATACATGTTGGCAAAACCTTACTTATTGACGATACAAGAGCGAAACGCGATACCTGTGTGCATTAAAATAAGTAATAGATTCAAAATTGCTCTTAAAAATGTTAAAATTTAATAGAAACTAATGTTGAAATTTCTGTTCCAGGTCTTGTTCGATTATGTTTTGATTATATACAATGAAATTTGAAAACTCTTTGCAATGTCTGTTAGTTAAAGTAAAATTGTGGATAATCTTTGGCTTAGTACCATTTGTGCAACTTTAGAATTTTTTTTAAAGTCACTGTAGTGTAATGTATATTACAACAGGAGTTTCTGTACCCCTCGTGGTGCATGTTCAACCTCAAGAATTCGAATGATGACGTCATGGAGTTGCACGTGCTTTTGAGCAATTCAAAGAGGATTATCTTTCCAACATGTACGCTAAATTTCATTCCATTTAACAAACGTTTTCATATTTTAAATTTGAATTTGAAGTGGGTCGGTTTTTTAGCCCACCCTGTCACTCTGTAATTCAATCAGATTGCTTCGGAAATTGTATTTTAAAAAATCCGCATTGACTCTTTTATGAAATGGTTTTCTAAGCTGGTTTTCTGAGCTGTTCAAACAAAACATTGACGTAATTTGAAGAATCCTATTGATTTACGCCGTTTCGTATGCGGATTTGTTTATTAAATACATGTAATTTTTTTTGCCGGTTGTACCGAAATTCTTGGAAATCTAAATTCAATTATGGATAACTAACTCGGAATTGTGTGTGCCACAGCTAGATTGGATGTTCCCTACTGCGCACTTTCATTTCAATCGCGCTAATTGTGGCTGTCACTTGATCGAGAACAAAAGACTTTTTCCAATGTTCCTGCCACAAATCGGCGAGGTCGAATTTCTTGCGTTCGTCGTCAGACGTCTCCGGAAATCTTGTCATATCGTCAAGCGTATGCTTGTATGTATATACGGAGTTCATGTATACATGTACAGTATATAAAAGTGAATGCCAACTTCAATTGCTCAATCAGCGAAAAGAGCATGCTGGCCTTCTGGTTGTCCACCTGAGACCATTCACTCAGAATAATAATGGTATACAGTAGAATTCAATTAAAGACGTTAATGAAGAATGTGATACAATAAAGTATATTTGAATAATTATTTTAATTTAAAAAAATTCCTCTTTAAGAAAAGTCAAAAGTTCATGGAAAATCCGGAATTCTGTGGACAATCAATCCTATGTCGTCGAAAATGGAATCATCTGAATCGAGTGAAGGCGTTCAGCTTCAATATTTAAAATATCTATGCCTTTGGATCATTGAATGCTTGAAAGCTGTGGGTCCGGCGAAGATAAACTCGAGGCGGATGGTTTAAGTTGTCCCCGTCTGTTTACGTTAGCAAATCGATTGGGAACGGAAAATGAGCTGGAGCTTGTCGCCGTGCGGCGGAAGTACCCAACCGGAAGCGATCGATTGCTGGCGCAGCGTGTTTCGAGTTCGCGGAAAACGAATTCGCCAGCTGAACCAATCAAGAATCGGCGCGTGTTGGCCGATAAAAATCGTGGTTAACCTTTCGGGATTTCTGTCTTCCCGGTCCCAGCATTCGCGAGCATATGTTGTATATTTTATTTGGTGTTTGCCATAATAAATTACGTCACTCCATCAATGTTTGCCTACACTGACACACCGGTGGATCATTTTGACTAGAACGATCCTCCTGTTACCCATCCAACAATAACTGGCCATATTTCCTGGATTTTTTTCCCCTCTTCCATTTTATGTATTTCTCCTGAAGTTGTTCTAAGAATGAAATAATAAAATGAGACTAGATTTTCCCTTGTTGGTCTAGATCTAGAAAGTGAGTCTGTTAGCGGATGAAAAGTTCTAGATCGAATGCTCAAATATGAAATTTAATTTGTATGAGTGAGAAAAAATGAAATAATACTGCGTTCAGTTATGATAGTTCAAAAAAATGAAGATGTAAAAGGTTCGATGTTCAGCTTAGGTTGACGTCTCAGGGTCTTATGATCAAATACAAATAACGTGACGTGAAGCAATATTTGTATCGACTATTCAATTACAATGGAATATACATTCGGCTGAAATTTGTTTTTGATGCAATGTAAATACCTGTCGAATAAATTCGCAATCATTTATTGATTGGGCCATCAGTTGTTCATCAGTGAATGACTCGGCGCTGTCCATAATGAGTTTTTCCCCCAGGCGGCATCGACTAGAACGTCGTCCCAATCAGTTTGGTACGCACGAGAAAGCAAATTAGCTTTGCATTAATATATTCCTGGATAGACAATAACTCCAAGTACAAATGCAATTGGTATTCGTGCAATCTATCGCATATAGTTGATAGAATACTGATGGCAAATTCAAACAGTAGCTACGCATAAATAGCTGATTAATTTCGCAGAAGAGCCGATAGCTTTCTCATGTTAAGCTTGTCGAGACGTTTTATACTATTGCAATGGTTCGGGGATGGCATATCGGTTTTTTCGGAAGCTGGCGTTGTCTCGTATTGGGTCCTATACGGGTCCGAATATCCCAGATGACCGCTTAAACCCGAGGAGCGACACTTGCCGCCCAACAAAACCATTCCTTTTTATGTGCGTCGGATAGCAGCCATCACTTTTTATTTTTATTTTCTTTTTTTGGTGAGCTAAGCTTACGGAAAAATCGAAATCCATTTGTATTTCTAGATTTTTAATCAAAGACTCATTAAACTTTGCTTCCAAGAAATATATTTTATTCCTGGGGGAATATTATTACCTTTTAGTGTTCTAGTGAAATGCAGTCACCACAAATTGGATATACTGGGCCATTTGTCCTTGGTCTCAGACCCCAATGACACGATGGTGACTCACATTTCGTTCCATTGAAATTTACGAATTTTGTCTTTGGTTCAACACGAGTACATGATATTGCACTTACATGACCACTTACAGGGGAAAAATTGTGAAAAGTTATATCGATCGTGCAAATAGGGTTCTAAAAGGATATATTAACAATATGGTGTCATTAATAAATAACAGCGCTTGCAAATAACCGCATATGCGGGTGGTAACAACGTACATTGGCTGTTTATTATTTGCTTTCAATGAATGTACAGTATAATTGGTGATGAGCGAGCGAAGTGCAGAACATTCGGTATCCTGCGACAGCGCGGTGTTGACCTTTACCGTTTTGACAACCCGTAAGACTTTTCCAATCGATTTAATCGATGGTGGGATATTTGAAGACTACAGGTTGTGAGGGTGTTTTCAGAAGGACTTGTTTGTGCTGTTGGCGAACACGTTGGAGCAGGAATAAATCCACGCATGGCAAACAATGTGGCGAGCTGCACAGGTTTGCATGGATTTGTTCCTGTTCCCAAGTGTGCGGCTACGGAGTACCAAGTTTGTCTGAAAACGGCTTGGTGGTACACGGATCCAGAAAACCACAATCGGCTCTACCTCATATAGGGAAGGAAGGGGAGGGGAAAAACAATTATATTTTTCTCACTTTTTACGTTGTTTTTCTTCTACCAGCCGTTACATTCCACGCACGTTCGTTCACTGACACGGCTGGCTAGATACACAGTGGTGTGTGCCTACGTGGAAGAATGTAATGAAAACCTATCTGAGCGAGCTCTTTTGTGTTGCCGGTGTGATCGATATGTGAAGGTTGATCCGGTTTTTTTTATCTCCTCGATTTTCGCGATCCACACCCGGGATCTGTGTAACTGAAATGCTTGCGACTCACGATAATTGGACGCGGGGTTGTTGTGAGCGGTCGATTGGCTGTTGTTCTTGGCGCGTTTCTACATTAAAACGGTCTGGCGGAACCGAAATGCTTCGTTGGAGTCTATGCCACAGGCCTAATTCGTCTTGGCATGCCGAAAGGAATAGTGGGAGGTGAGCGTCTCTCAACAAGTTCCAAACATTGGGAGACATCATCTGCAATGACCACTCTCAACAAACGTTTTAAAATGAAGCATTAGCTGCATTGAAATTTTGACTGTTGCACCTTGGTTAAAACTATGCTGAAACAATAAGGCATGAAAATAAAAATATAGCCATTCGTTTCATATAAATGAAATGTCAATCAAAATGTCTTCTCTTTTTAAGAATAAACAGGCCTTAGAAATGCCATCAAGTGATATTGCGATATGTGAACAGTCGCCCCTTTGCACCCTGTAATAACGTCGACGAACGCTCGCAATGCGGTAATGGACTAATGCGACCTATGATCTAGATATAAGAGGTGATGGGGGAGTAGACGTTGGAAGCGCGACATGTGTTGCTAGCTTTCTTTTGGTATAAAAAAATTGCCCATTCGCTAATAGAGCAATTTGTCTGCGAAAAAATAATATGAAAAATTACATGTTATTATGCAGCGAAGTCACAAGACAAAAAGTATTTGACCGAAACATATAAGTGGAACACTGAAATACTGTCGCTCGTACTCGCTCGCAGCCATGCGAAAAATAGAGTATATAGCCCTCCGTTTGCAGTACATTAGGGAGATCTGCTCTTTTTCGTCCACCTTCATTACTCCTTTAAAAAATCGCAATGTTTGGCTTCATTTGAATATCACATGCGAGTACTCACAAGCAATTTTTCAGACAATCTCATTTGCCGGTGGCACTGACATGGCGGAAGGACAGGTCCGGTGGCGCCCCCAATCATATACTCCAATTATTGCATGCTTTTAATCCCCGAAGGAAGTGTAGTACCTGCATAATGTTGCATTGCAAGTGGCGTTGTTGTCGTTTTGGGAATGCGGAAAAATTATTTTATGCAAAACCTCAGTTTTCTTCAGATATCATATATCAGGTATCAGCAAAATGATGACGTCACATGCACGCACGTACACGATGACAATTCAAAAAGGAATGTATTTCCAATAAGTGTGCGAAATTTCATTCGATTCGATTAACGTTTTCCAATTTCAATTGTAAATTTAAAATAAGACTCATTTTGCTAATACACACTGTATAATCAAAGTCAATAAGTGACATTTTCGGAGGTGCAGTGCGATTGCATTCATTAGGGAATAGTTACAACACATTAGTGACTATTAGTTTTCAGGTTGCGTTTGCTTTTGAATATAGTTTCGGGGAAGTAATCCTGGCGGCTGCCATGGCAACTGCCTGAACACTCTTTTCCGCGGCTATAAAAAAAAATCGAATCTGTCAGCAGGTGGCGTTTGTTCTACAGCGTACTTGCAGATGCTCAACGTACGCTTTAAGAGAAAGAAAAATAAAACTGGTGCCATGACGATCAATAAATGAATTAAATCGCAGTAAACGTGTTTCTACGTACTTTCGATAATAAAATTCTATATACACTAGATTCTCAAAACAAATGTTCAAATTCGGGTGTACCTTTTCTGCTATTTTTAAAAAAATAATATTCGTTTCATAATGGAGTCATCTGACGTTATCAATGACACATGTACTCTGTATGTATGTGAATTTATCGAATGTCATTTATAACCATGTATCCATGTTCCATGATCATAAAACTCTCAGAAACTGCAGCGCTGCCTGAGATGCTCAGTGCGTCTGGGTGTGCCCATGTACACAGCATGGCATTCGAAATTTGCTTCTATTTGCCGTGGACGAGTCGACGCGTATTCGATCGATGATCATCAGTATTGCGATCTTTTATTCGTTTATGCTATGCTTCGGACATCCTCCAGATTTATCTCCAGGCTCGTGGCCTTGTTACAACGACAGATCGCATTTTTGTCTGTGACAGGAGACCACCTAAATTAAACCGAACTGATTCGCTAAGGGCATTCACGAAATCTTCGAAAGCATTCGCAATAAAATATTCATGGCGTCATTCGCTATAAAGTAGTCACGCGTCACAAGTAACCAATAGCTAGACACGAGGCCAAGTACTACTTTCAACGTACTGTGTTAGGAACCAGTAGTTTCCAACGAAATCATTTTTTCACTGAAGGGTTTTGTCCGCCAGCAAACTTGCCTAATAATTTGTTCCGGGTACGGCGGCATGTTTCGCCACAACTATCTAATGGAAGCGGATTATTTCGGTTCGGGCGGGCCAATATGAGAACGTCATAACTATGATTGGCGTCTCCGCAATATCGAAGAATAACCGCGCGTGGTCCAGTTGGTGGTGGTCCTGGTCAGTCGCCCGCGCCCGGGTCCGGTTTGAGCGACGGTCAAGAGCGTGCCTTAGACGCTGAAGGCGTACATATCTGAATGGTGGGTCTGTGGTTTCGTGCGACCCTGAAAACCCGCCTGTTTTTACGACCGCCATTACAGATCCGATAAAATAGCTTATATCACTCCCAGAATATTATTCAGTTGCACACGCGCCCTTCTACGTAGGCCTTCTGTATCCTCCCGAGACCCTCCAAATGGATGGTCATTAAAATTATTTTCCCTTCCGAGGTTTATTCCCACTAAACTGATTTTTGCATCAACGATCGCAATACAATTTTTATATCCTCATCTCTCTATCACACATTGATGGAAGTGCTTTGAGGCGAAGATACTGGTATGGCACAATACAAAAAAAAAACATTTAAAAAATGCATAAACAGTTGTCACACTGATGTAAAAAAAAAATCATTTTCTTTTGACATGAAAAATAGACTTTTAAGAAATATCAATACAAAAATTATCCGCCGCTTTCGGTAGATGTTGCACCGTGAGGCTGTTACACATGCGGATGGATGATCGATCGCCTGATTCAGAATTACCCCAAGAGGTAAATCAAAAGGAGACAGCAAATTCTTCAAATCTCAGTTCAGATCTCCGTCTGGGTCGAATTAATTTTTTTTTACCAATCAACTGTAGTCTTTAAAAAAATTATCAAATGAATATGTATCCTATCCAGAGTTTCAAATAAATATATGTATTTTGGGATTGTACTCTGTTTGGGTGAAAATAATTCAAATTGACTGTAATAAAGGTCTACTCTGTGCGACTGTGGGCCGTGTGAAGGAAGAAGGCGGTGCGGAAACTTGCACACTGCGGATGATTGGACGAAAACGATCATGTCGAATAAAATTATTTGGTTGCTATTGTGGGCAAATCGAAACAAACTCGTTATGACATTATTTTCGGGCATTCCGTAATAGTCGTGCAGAAAAAATAAATTAGAAAATCAGTATTCCACAAAGTTGGTTTTACTAGGTCGTCGGTTCTGACGAGGATATAGACAACATATGTTCAGTTTAAGTGAGCGTGGCATTGATTTCGTCCAGACTGAATTCGCTATTAAATAACTTTGTTAACACATTGCTGATTTTGCGGGACGATTCAACTCTACAGTAGACTGTTGTAATCCATACGTAGCTACTGCTTGATCGGTCAATCTGGATATTGTGTGGTAAATATTGATAAAACTTGGTCAACAGATTATCATGAAATCGCAATTTCGAAAAACCTTTCCAATGTCCGTGCCCGCGCAATGTCCACCCATAACGTTCAATTCGATGAACAAGTTGTGGTCGAGCCGAAAGTGGAAAGTATTTGAAAAATCAATCTTAAATCAAAATGTCTCTCTTTGAAAAACTGGATAATAACCCTTTTCAATTTGTGTCCGATTTTCTAAAGAACCTCGCAACAGTAAAATAAAATGTTATTTACCTAAAATGGTTTGCCGAAATGGAATACGAATTGAATTGATGCCAGCTGCGATTTTGCCAACGTGGCTATTTGCTTTCACATTACATTATTATCCAACAAAAAGTGGAACATCATTTCTTTGAAAATTGCTCGGTCCAGAAATGTTTTTAAGGGGATAGATTGAACGAGGCTGATAATGTCAGAGGCGAACCCCAGACGTCGCTTCGGTTGCTCGTGTTTGAGCACAACACTGGTCCTATACTCGTATAATCAGATTGGCAAGTGGACTACATGAAGCCGTCGTAAGCTAGCCAAACATAGGGCGGCATTTAAAATATTAATTAGCTTTATTGGGAGCATCACCGAAGTAATCAATATTAATGGGCTCGCGCTCACCATAATAAATGCTATGATTCGATAATATGGTGGTGTCGTTGCCGCAGCACGCGAAGCTATATCGATGGGTTCGTAGGGTGTGTAGGTTGATGGAGAAAGAAGGGGGCACTACTGAGAGTAACGAATAATCACATGCACATGTATCATGAGCCGATGGGATATCATCTGCATTAACAGGAACGTTTTTGGATGGCACTCAAAAACGTAATTGCTCGCGACGTCGCGAGAGCTGTCAAATATCTCTCACGCAATTGTCTCAACGATAAATCGTGTTTGAATCGTAACATTGCACAAATTGAATAGAAAGAAGAAAAAATTGCCCGTTTCACACACACAATAAGGATATAGTGTTCAACTGAAATTCCGATCGGATTACTATCACTCAAAAGAGCACGACCAGTTGAGACGAGTAGTTGTCAATACTCTAATATGTGGATCTGGAAATGCTCTTACTTTATTTGCTCATATTGCGCCTACTCTCGTGTTTGTCTCATAAATTTGTTTGCTTCCTTATCAGACGGCAAGCTAAATACTGTGTTCTCTCTTCTCTGGTCGGCGTATGACTCTAGAGATTAAGTGTTCAAGATGAAACCGTACATAGTTACCTACTCTTAAACGTCCTGTGTGGAATTCATTTGATATTTTGTTTTCCTGTGACATATGTCAATAGTTCGAATCGGAAAATTAAAATGTTGGTAATAGTGCGCGGAGCGGAATGGAAAATATTCTTTATCATTCTGTAATTCACTTCAATTTTCTTGGAAGAGCGATAGTCGTGTCAGGTGTATAATTTATTTTTATGTTTGTCTTAATAGGGAAACTAGAATCGTCCACACTGAATATTGCCTCCTGCAGTCGTCTACGTCTCCGCAAGGGCAACAGCAAAACGACGTGTGGAATTAGTAAGTTAAACTTTTTATTTGTTACGATATAAACATCCATTTTGTACATCAACTCCTGTTGCTATACTTGTTACAACACTGTTTATTCGAGTGCATGTTTCCCATTAAAGATGCCACGTCTCACATTTGGCATGCGCTACTATTTGTTCAGTCACCAAGTTTTGATATTCAAGGCTTCAAGTTATCAAACAACTACCTTTTATTGCTGCCCCTTATCCGGGTTTCCGGCTATCACAGTATGCAGGAGTGCATTGCGGAACAGCACGCCAGCTGCGTTTGCCCAACAGTTGGGTGTGATCGGGAATCCCGGTGTTGACCTTAACTGTTGTGGTTTTCGCATGACGCGACCCCACCCACTCTCCCCGTCCGTCCGTCCCCATCCCACCCCACCATTGGCCTGAACCTATTGATTGGTTTGGTGTGTGCACACAAAATTAACAGGACGTGATATATCGGTGATTTTGTGAGCAGGCTTAGATTGCCTGCCTAGTGCCTGTATACATGTTTAGCGGGGTGTGTGTGTGTGTGGGGGGGGGGGGTAGGTAGGAGAAGATGGGCAAATTCGGTGGGTCGGAACCCGCCGTCGAAACCTGAGATCGTGCCACGCCCCTTGCTATCTGCAATTACAGTATTCGATTTCCAAATAAGGGTTTTCATTCCGAAAGGAGAGTCTCCCCTATCGTCTTGCTCGTTCAGAGTGGGACATCGAATAGCTAATCTTTGGAAACCCCCTAAACGAATTATACGTGGTAGAAGTTGCCTACATTCTTACAGCAATTCCAGATCTTTTCGCTAGACTTATTTTTTCTCGTTCGGTGAACGCGAATCACGATTCCAATCAGTTGGAAGTTGTGTGCAGAGCACTGATCACAATTTTATTTTTGTCATTTACGGCTGTTGTCGTTGGCGTCAAAGTCCCAGCAGAAAATAATCGACATTTGTTTGGTCTGTAAATACGGGACAAGAAGGTGTTTGTACTCTTTTGTTTTATGGACTGCCTTTGATCTTCGATCAACCCCGCAGAAACTGTTCATCGACTCCAATTCTCATTACCGGACTGACTTGAAACTAGGGCATGGTCGTTTAGAGTTGACGCTGACTCTTGACTTTTTACGCATTTCTGGATTCGGTGCTTTTGGCCTCTTCACATATTTGTAGATGGGGATCTTTAACGTGCACCTGAAATCGTACTCTGTCTGTTTCCTAGTTGCTGTTTATCATTTAAGAATCAAGAACAGAAACGCAGCGGCTACTGTGATGGGAAATAAATTTAAAAAAATACATTAAATATTATCGTAGAGGCGTATGCACACCACGAACCTGACTAGGTGCGCCGAGAGGATGAGTTTAAGAGGTATTTATTTGGATGATAATGGCGGGGGAGCTTCTATCAAAGAGCTCCAAAATTTAAAAGAGCCCGTTGCTGCTCGCTAGCTTGGAGCATCGAAGCCTCTAAACATTTGTAATTCGTCGAGAGACTGTCTCTTCACAATTTTCACATTTGGAATTCGTCGAGAGACAGTCTCTTCACACTTTTCGCACACTTTTGGGCGCACCAAGTCAAATTAGTGGTTTAGATCTTGACCTTGGGTTCCATCGTTTTGTCTTTTACATTTTCCGTTTTGTTCGTTCTCAATGCCGAGATTCTCTATTTGATCTCAAGGTAATGCAACCGCTCCCCCTGAACCAATCTCCGACATCTTCAAGGAAGGGGCGATAAAGAGGCACCCTCCTTTTACGACGCCAATGTGACCAAGGGCAGATCCAGCAATAAGAAATGGGGTTTATGTATTCCACGCAAACATACACATTCCCTCTCCATTCTCCATCACGCAAACTCTGTAATGTCTTCCAGCATTTTAACGTCTTCCAACGAACCGGATTATCGCTTTTATAGTTCACGGGTATTCGAACTGTAAATCGTCAACCCCAAGGATGAGTCCATCTATGACCTTCCAGTAGACGTCCACTCTTCCAAACGCGTTCTTCTTTGTCCCTTAACTGCTGAGGGGGGCTGAACGAGGTTGGTTATCTTTCCTGGAAACCTCTAATCACAGGTAGCGAGATAATTAATTTCGAACGTCAGTCCAAATACACCTACAATTCGATTCACACTTAATTGCAGGTTTCCGTTCGACTGTTCGTGGTCCCCGTCGACTGCGTTCGGTGACGTCATCGTCTCCATTTTCGCCGAAAGTGTCGAGGGTCGCCGCGTTGTGCATATATGCGTCGCCTCTATGGTCGGTTGTCATGGCAACGATGTTATCAAAGCGCGTCTAAGACAACACGCGCTTGTCCTGTTGTACAGTATGTACATGTATATGTATGGTGAGAGTTTGGTGGCGAGGCGAAAAAATATATTTTCCGTGCAGCAAAGCGGGGATTGTCACGTCCCCCGTCACTGGCTAAACAAGCGGGGGTGGTAAGGAGGGGGGTTGGGTGGAGTGGCGCCGGGGCTCACGAATGGGATGGGGGAGTAAGTGGATTGCCTTGTTCTGCGTGTAATTAAATTACGAGCCCAACCCAGAACCCAGGGTCCGTATCCCCACCATGCCGCCACCCCCGGTTCCAACTTCATCCCAATTGATTGGCATGGCGGATGCGTACCGGAGCGCCCCAAGCGGTGGTGGCCTTGGCCGATTAATATTCGCATTACCGTGATGAGGTGCCTCGGCTCTCTTGGGAGCTGTCTCTCGCTCTCTGTCACCAACTCTATTGCCGCCCCCTTGGTGCCCCGGAGGCCAGGTGTGCTCCATGACGTCACCGTGTTTGTTTCATTCGTCTCGAAACTCTTCATTCAGACACTCAATTTGCGTCTGATTCGTTTTCTCAATAACTTAAATTGTGCATTCACTCATTTTTGTAAATAATTGCTTCAATGGGCAGTAATTCTCCAACGTTGGTTATAAATAATTCCATGTTTGCTATAAATAAATATAAATTGTATAAAAATGTATAAACACAAGTATAGATGTGGTGACTATCAAGTTGCGACGAACTCTTGAGCGTCCCTCAAACTCACTGGATTGCAGGTTTTGAACTCAATTTTTTTATTTTAATTTGTATCTTTATTTTCCTTCAAGTTTTTAATACTCCTATTTGACAAGAAACGCAAAATTGTAAAAGTCGCATGGGAGAAGGGATACATGCATATCTAATTTTATTTGGCAAAACGTGCCCATCGGTCGGTAATTTGCAAAAGGGGGGGGGGCGTATAACTCGATTGATTACTATTATACAATAATTAGAACAGTTTGCATAAGTGCTGAATAGTGTTGCGCCTACTGCTACCTTTGAATTCGCACAGGCAATACGTTTTAGGAGAATATACGCTAGGAATCATTGAGTGGACACTTATTTTGCCCAGGCTCTTTGGCACTCGCTGTCACCAACGACGATTATTGCTCCAACTACTGGTATTACGATACGTGAATAGGGTGGCTTCGACTATTGGTTGTTTTGACTTTGCGGGCGACGTCGAAGTGTGTGTAACCCCAGACGTGTAATGTATCGATCCGAACCCCCGCTAAAAGCTGACGTCAATCGAATTTTGTTAACTCCGCCGCAGTAGTTGGGGGAGGGGGGAAAGGAGCTACTCTGTGCGGTTCAGTTGAGAATGGCCGACTGGAGAATGTGCTATGCGCGCGTCGTGCATATAATTATTAAAGCGTTGCGGCAACACTGCGATGGGGTGGCACGTTGACTCGAAACCTACGTCATGTTACGTTGGTTTCGGTTGACTTCGTGTGTTAAGTCACATCTTGCGCGGAGTCATCCTTATTTCAACTAATTGATGACTCCGCTAATATTACTGTGTCCTCTCTGGAGGTCGGCTGTTCGATAATCTGACAAAAACAATGTGCCCCACTGAACCAATCAAGACAGTTTTTCTTTCGAATTCTAACCGTCGCACCTACGAGGAGCGATCGACTGTCTTAGATTTTATTAAATTAAAATATTAAATTAAAAAATATTAATTTTATTATGCCAATTTTTGCTAAGCACTCAGTCAATGTGCGTCACTGTATTTGGCCCAGTTAATAGCACAATAGCTATGCCAAGTCTAATTAACATTCATGTTAATTATGCTGTGGTTGTTGGATAATTGGGCGATTTTTAACTTGAACTCGACGTGCACAAAACGCGATTAGTGTTGAAGGGATACACCTGTTTCGACTTCATTTTTAAACTACTATCTGTATTTTTTCATACATTTTATCTGACTGTCACGACATGGATGTTGTGTGCGTATTGGCGTATTTTTTTGGAACGCGCGTTCGACGATAGCGCCGCCCCTTGTTCGCGTTATTCATAGTGACGTAGACGTAGGCTGTCCACGTGTGAATTATTCATAGCCGCTGTTTTTTGCCGCTCGGTTGAGCAGTAATCACGCGATCCTCCATACGTTAATTGTTGTTCCCGAGCGCCAGCATTAATTGGGTGCACTGTCTGTCCTGTAAATATTTTATTGACGAGACTAATTTGTCTCCCGTCAATTAATTAAACGAGTGGTACGACCAGGTTGGGTGGAGGAGCCTAAATGCGCGACCTGACAGTCTCTCTCTCCCTGTTCTCGCGAAACGACAACCCACGTCGTCTCTATCTGATGCGGGGCGCTCGAAGGGTGTACGAAAGGATGGTGGTTAATTAGGTCTATTTAGTCCGAGCATCGACGATCGAGTCAGCAGTGGGTGACTGATCTTGATTTGGCTGTCGCCGTCTGCCGAAGTGATCGCTCTACCCGTAACTTCGAGTCTTTTGTGGATTGGGGATGTGCGAGCGATCTCTAATAATCGTTCAAAAAGACTTCGAGTCGCATGATCCGTGAGGTGTCACCTGCTTGAACCATTGCCATTCTGTTCAAACCATTAAAAAAGAACAGCGCGATTTATAGCTCGAAAATACTAAACGTTGGGTTTCTCGAAAACGATTTTGGATGAATATTGTTATGAGGAGGAGGAACATTGAATATTATCAGTTATTCTTCGTTGATTATTTGCTTCAGGCCTAGATGTGACATGTCAGTTCGAATACCACATTATTTTCGAAGCCTGTCAAGGTCGTTCGCTGATATTTAGATTGGTATTCAAGATCAATCTCAATCACAATTTTCAAAGGCGATGAATGATTTCATACGTTACCATCGAATCTGAGCTGAGTGCGTCACTCGTGAAATGTGTGTTCAGGCTTTCCGTGTGTTTCTCGGAATCGTGAAATCGATGTTGTTTGTACTGCGTAAAAGCTCCTCTAATATTCTAACTTTCAAGAAACATTTTTTTTTTTTTAATATTATTTCAGTATCGCATTAATAATAAATACAAATTGTCTAAACATATCAGGAATAAAGACTTTCATGCGACACGAAGCTTTTGTCGAACCCTTACATTGAATTCAGGTTGTTGTAAGGTTTGAGACCTTTAGTGCATTTGGCTCAACTCTTGAACATGATGAGTGAGAAAAGTATAGGGATAATTAAGTCATTGAATACTGTTTCGGTATTTCTCCAATTTGTTTTTCGGGACAAATGCTGGATGGTGTACCGGTGAATATTTATGTGTGACATCGTTAATGAACAGTTAGTAAAGATGGCCCGTTCATGTGGCGATCCCACGAAGTTCAGAACCAAAGCATAGTAATTTAGTTAGCATAATTTGATTTCCAACAATTTGTTTTGTTCTTTTTTTTGCATTGATGATTTCGTCATTTTGCGCACGTTAACGTGCCAAAACAGCTGTTGGACATTTTAATCTATGAGAGGTCTCTCTGTCTAGTCTCTGGATTGGCATAATCGCCTGACAGTCTCCATCGTGTCACACGCTGCCGTGCCACTTTGAGAGAGGTTTTTCGGTTTAAACTCGATCCAGCAAGTGTTGACGGGTGAGAAAAATCCACTCCAACTTGTCAGATAATAAAATATGAGGGCTTTTCCCTTCTGCGATGGCGCACAAAAATGTCCGCGGGGACATGTGCACGAAACGTGATATGGATTGAACGTGTAGAGAAAAAAATCATTAAAAAATACTAATCTAGCCGTTGGATTCGTGGGCTAAGTCTTGCTAAACCGAAACAACATAAATTGTTATTAATCATCGCGTTCGTGAACATCGTGAAATATTGACTGATTTCGCCAAACGTGGCGATTATGTCTTCAGGCGTATGTAATTTTATCCAATTTATTTGTGCTAGCTGGAATTTTGGAAGATGACCTTCATTGATGATTTCATTGAATTTTAATCACCGAGGTTTAAACTTCAATTTTTTTAACGATCGTTGGACTCCAATTATGCCTATAATATCAATAATTTTAGCCACTAAAACTTTGATATGCGAATAAGCTGAAAATATGCAGCCCAGTTGGTTTTGCGACTGACTGTGGCTCGGCGGTCCCGGGTTCGATTCCCGGCGCGGGCTCTCGAAAATTTCGATCCCGGGGTACTGGTCGTTCCCCTCACATAATGCCTAAGCACCATGAGGGGACGTAACGCCTGTAGTGCGGTTGACTACAATTGATTGAATATTTTAATATTTTAAGTATGACTTCAGAAACATTTACAGATAAATTAAAAAATTGATATGAACTACTATTCGGTTTAACTGGCACGCTAAAAAAAACATTTGGCACAATCACCATTTTAACTGACGGAACTGTCCAAGACTTCCATTTGTAATTATGTCTTCGCGGTCACCTCCTTCGCCTATTTTGTGCCACATTCGCTGACCGCAAATGCGGCGCTAGCCAGTCCAGACGTCAGGGCCATACGAACCTCATCAATGAGTCAGGCAACATCTTCATTTATATTAATTTGCGCCAACGAATCAGATTGCGTGCTCCACATGATGCCCGCTGCACGATATCTTCAGCAACTGGAGCGTCAAAACCCAACCCCCTTCCTCCTCCACACTCACACTACCTCATTTATTCGCGCCAATTAGTGGACATCAGTAAATGAACTATTTTTAATTGGCCTTCGATCACGTTACGCGTTCGGCATTTTGTTGTTGCTCTTGTCCGGAATAATCTGGACGTATCCAGAGTCTCGAGGTTCTTTCCGGCAACAGAAACAACTCGGTACCTCAAGCTACCGCGCGAGAGCAGCACGCGCGAGTTCTCCTGATATCGGACATAAATACAAACAGGTAATCATTTATGAATAATTGTTCTCATTTAAATATACCGGTTGCTTGATGAATAGCTACGGGAGTGACTGCATTTTTGTTGGCGTATCATCCGCGGATGTATGACGATACTGGCGGATGATGCCCCGTGCGTGTCCGTTGGAGTCCCGGTTTGTTCGAACTTTTAAAATATTTCAAAAAATTATTATTGATTAGTTGGTTGACTTAAACATCTTGTATTGTGACTTAAACATCTTTTGGGAAATGCTGAGATATTAATACGTTTCAAAATAAAAAATGTTCACGTCATCCCAGTAATGTTATTCGAGCAAGAGAGCAAAATCGAAATCGCGCCGTAAGTCGATTGAGTGTCCTCCGCCTACTGAAACTCTTATCTCAGCAGTCGAAACTACGACGTATTATACGTAACAATAAGGCATTTCCTCTAATTATAGCGTTTAGTATGGCAACGTGCGCCTCTGTGACACCGACCGAATCCAGCTGTTGTTTCGTCCTCAAGTGAACCTAATTATTGTAATGTTATTGGAGAGCCAAACGTTCGTACTCGCCTAAAGGTTAGCAGTTCTAGAACTGGCAGACCAAATCCAATTAAATGCGGTCTATTGTAGTTGGTCTTCCAGTTTAGAAGCAGTTTCGTGTGGGCCTGGGTTAGGTTTGTGCTGGCCAAACTGTACTTGGCGCGTGAGGCCCGCCAGGTTCGCGATTGTGCAGGCCTGGTTTAACTCAATTGAAAGAAAAGTTTAACGTTTTCTCTCGTCATTTTTCTATGAAATTACATTAGTATATTTTGCTAATGAGATTATGATATTAATTTGTACATTATATTCAGGAAAGGTGGTTTGTGTAGTTCAGTAGTAGCCTAGTGTAGTCAGTTTAACTTGCCCATGATATCGGAAAGAATATTTATTTGGTGGGCAATTAAATTTGGTTTAAATGTACTCTTTATTTTTTAAATTGAAACTGTGCATACTGAGTAACATAGGTTGATAAATTTTGGTTTAAATTCGAAAAATGTTCTGTGTTTTCCAACGTTTAGAAATCCCATAACGGTGCCTGTTTTGATCGGGATGTCAGGTGATTTTGTCTACTTTCACGATCTTATCATCCTAATATGGGAGATCATTAGGAAAACGAAGTTTAATTGCTTCATAACAATGCGGAATACGACTAATTGTTCCATTGAAACTAACTTAAATCATTTTTATTTTTCAGTTTTACTGTAAACACGATACTACCCCGTATAAGCCGAAGCGCTGAGCAACGAACCCACTTATGTATGTCAGTGTTACCAAACGATTTACCCCCAACTCTGATATGAAGTCTTAATTCACCAGTCACGTATTTTGGCGTCAGCAAAATATAACGCACGAAAATTCTCATTTTTTAAAAGAAGACATTGATTTTTTTCACGAAATAGAAATCCTTCGCAATTTTGAGCGACCCTGCCGAAATGTTGGAGAGCTTGCCGTCCACGTTTTTGTTTCATGAAAGATTTCTGTAATCTTTTTTTTCCACACCCAGTTTCGAACGAAATTGAGGCGTAAACTGCAGTTCTCATCCATTTGTGAAATAGATTTTCGGTGGTCGTTCGCTCTCGTAGCATGTGTGCTAGGGGAAAATTGCTCTCTCGCTTGTGAATGTTGTGTCACGAACAGGCACGTACAAAATTTCTTCAGTGTTCTAATAACTTGTCTGCCAGGAATGCATGTTCAGGCCTATGAGACCCCGATCAAGATATGACTATGAGACCCAGATCAAGATATCCAAATTTATCGTAAACATTTCATGTTATAGATAGAAGCATGTAAAAAAAAGTTGTGTTCGAACAGCGCTATTTTGTTTTTACAATGTCAGCTAAAAGTAGGTTATTCTTAGAAATCTTACGAACCACGCTACCACAACTAACGCGTTTGCTGGACGCCACATTGGGTGTCCAGAGCTTGTCAAAAGCAGAATTTGTGATTTTCTTCCATATGCATGCACTGGGTCTCCAGAGGATATGTACTTGTATATGTCTATACATAGCAACATACGTACGTGCATATATGTATATGGCCACGTTTACTATGTCCAATAATATGTACCGTAATGTGCTGGGGGAGGTGGGTGTACTATGCCTCAATTTCCGGCAGTGTGCAATGTTATCCAATTTTGTCGTTAGTGGCAATTTTCGAAGTGACTTTCGTGTCACTCGCAATTAGCCGGAATAATGGCTTGCTCGTAACGGACTCTGTCTTGTCACCGCGTTGGTCATGTTCGTTCTGATGTGCGGGGCTTTCAGCATGGGAGCTCTGTGAATTCCATCAGACAGGTTCAGCATCTCTGCGCACTGCGGACAAATTGAAACGTTCATGAACATTGGGGATTACACTTTCTGGCATTGTTTAAACGCTGAAGTAATTGTGTCATTGTAATACTAAATTACACTTTCTGACATTGTTTAAACGCTGAAATAATTGTGTCATTGTAATACTAAATTTATTAATATGACTTGTTATTTTAGTCTGATGTCGCACGGGGAATAATGTACTTCGTACAGTAGTTGTTGCTACAGCAGAACAGCTGTTCCAGGGCAGCGTTTGCCGAAATTCGGATCTGGGTGTTAGTAATAAAAGAAATTAATTAAAAATCTCAGAACCTCGGATTCGAATAACTTAAATGTATTTTTATTTTCAATCGCTATCACAATTACTATTTTCAGTTATATAATACCTTGTATTTTATAGATGTTAAGATACCAGCTATTTAATTATCAGATATCTAAAGGTCGTTCGTCATTATACAAGTGCACCATCATTACAATATGTACCCACAAGCAGCCCCAGATGGGTCCTTCGTCCCCATCATCTTTCAATCATTTAAAAAAATCAGTTTCTTTTGTACATATAGTTATATCGTCTAACTTTTGTTAGCAAATTACAGACTCTGTATTAACTTAATTTAAAATAGAATGCAAGTACGGCCCAACTAAGCCGCCACGATTGCAATGTTGTCCATCATGGTGCCGCTGCACTATTTGGGGAGCATATCGTGGCAACGCGGGATCGAATAAACGAGAGCCCGCGATAGTAAACGAACCCGGGACCGTTATGCCATTAACCAGTCCACCATCGGACTGACCTGCGAAGGGACGAGGGATTTTTTATTTTCAATGAAAGCGGCGCAGAGGTTTCAAGAGGACGCCTCATTGCCATTACATTTGCTCGCAATCCTTACGGGTTGAAAAATTACCGAAGGAAGCTGGGCTTGAGAAGATGGCGTCTCCAGATGATCTATAGCCGCTCTGGCACGCTCCAACTAGGCGCGCGCAGAGATTTCTGTTCGCTTGAGACGCATAAGGCGCGCCACGAGATCCACGCACACCGACCGGAACGCCGCCGTCACCCGGGCGGCGCTCCGAGATCATTTCCGCTGCACTACCTCTGCTTTTCCCTCGGCAGACGGCATTTAATTCATCTAGGGCTCTTCTCGGAAGTACGGTGTTCGCTGGCGGCTGCGCATGCGAAACTCTGTCCGAGGAAAATCGGCGGTGGCGATACAGATCTCGAGATAATTGAACACCCTGAAAGCGTTCCTTCGATTTTCTAAGGAGAGACGCCACACATCACCCGTTTATCGGTTATCAGAATTGAGAGAATGAATCGGCGCCGATTCCGGAAAAAAACACATACTTGTGTCAATACCGGTGGTGGCACTCACATGCATTTTTGCTATGCATTTTTGTACTTTCAATTTCCTAAGGGGTGATGCGACATTCCAAGTTTGTATCGAAGAGGAAGAAATAATGATTTAGAATTGAAATTGAATATGCAATTTTTTTAATTTAATGCAATTTCAGAGGAATATAGTTTGTCAAAACTCCGTGTGTGTTTATGGACTGCCTACAATGTGGATCGATTGCGTTGTGTTTGGCGTATTTTGCGCGAGGAGCGGTTTTAGGTTGATTTTTCTGTAAATTTGTGCCATTGAAAAACGTGTTTAGTTATTTACTGTGCATTGCTATCCCCACTTTTGTTTTGTTTTCAAGCCGATTATAAAATATTTCGACTGCGTCTATTTACGTTACAGTATTTTGTGAATATTACTCTTGATCAGTGCAATATTGGTATCATACTAAAGTTATAAAAGGTGTTCAAATATGAATGTCGCTGTATGCGAAGAAAAAGGCTGATGAAATGCATTCCAGATATTAACGATTTCCAAGGAATGCACTGACATGGGCAACGTCGTCGTTGTCCTCGCTATTTAACTAGATAATATGATCGGCATTATAATTTTCATAACGATTTCCATGAATCGCCTTGCTGATTTATGTTTTCTAGGAATCCTTTTGGGTTAAAGGCTCCTCATGTTGTTAACTCTCCCGTGGACTGCAAATGCAAACGGATGGTTTTTGGGTTTTGTGGATGACAGTTATTTGGGCCCCTGGTGGCGCGCCAAATAATCAATCGGTTCATTGCAGTTGTAGTAGATCTAAGTTAGGATAACTGTCCAATTTAGTGTATTAAATAGCAAGCTGTGCCCGGGACAGCGCCGGACGAAAAAAAGACGAACAGAGTCGCAATATTGATAGCATAACCACTATTATTTAAGTACGACTCGTCGTAGCCCAGTCGGTATTGTTACTGGCAGTGGCTCGGCGGTCCCGGGTTCGATTCCCGGCGCGG
>JAQGBY010000279.1:0-51111 GCA_034698785.1 Mycogona germanica | reverse complement strand
ATAAGAATTAAAAGATTTATTAAAGCGTTTTAAACTGTTTATATAATTAGTCTGGAACGATAAAGTGGACCAGTGCGCACAGCTCCATGTCTTCGTAGAATTGCTCTGTTTAACTGAAAACACGTTCAAATGAAGTACTCGGTGGCTTCCGAAACAGAACTAATTTACGAGTAAGTGCAATAAAATTTCGCACAAATTGCTTTGTTTCTACATTTTGAGCCAGCGCAATTAAAAATAACTCATTGAAGCAACGTAACGTTCTAGACAATGTTCTGTAAAATGTCAGCTGATCATTGTTTGGTTTCGAAAAACATGCAACAAACCAAATTCTTTGTAAAGCGTAGACAGCCATTTGCAAACTTTTCATAATGCATTATGCATCGAGGCATAACTAATCAAATTATCTAATGAAATAAAAGACAAAATAAGTGGAAAGAAAATCGAAATTGAGTCATGTGATCTGACAGGCTTAGGTTATAACAACAGTATAATTGGTGCTTTTTAGAGCTCCTCTTGACAGCTGAAAACCCCAATATCTAGCTTAGAAAAGAGCGCTGTTTCTCTTTCTGACGTCAGCTGCGGTATTATTGTTGCACTCGACACACCTTCATGTAAGAATAGCACGCCACTTCGTTTCACCACCGCTAGTCTCACTACTGTCGCTGACGCTTCTACATCATCGCGCGTAGTCGCCCACGAAACGTCATGGATTGCCGTTGAAACGGCCACATTGTGGCCGATTATACCCAATGGTCGACCGGACCACGGACTCGGACCAAATATGGAAGCTATACATGGAAACAAACGCGAACACGAGCGTTGAACGGGGCCTTGTCTTCCTGAGATCTAACGCCACCTTTTTGGAAGATATTTGAAATTGGTCCATCGGGTTAACATGGTTGGAGCTGATATTCATTTTTCGATTCTGGGGCGTAAAATCTGATCAACCTGACTATGATCCAGTTATACATGGCATTCATCAAATTGATTAAAATTGAGATATAGATTTTAGTTACGAGACCATTTGTTCTTTTCCCCCCAACTACTTTCGTTCCTCATCACAGGCGCTTCACCAAGATGTCGGACAATTGATTGATAGATTCTCTCGAAAACCATCAGAGAGTATCACACGCTCTGTTAGAACCAGCCAATAGCTGGCACTAAAACTAACCAACTCGTAATAGACGCCGCCAACGTTACGAGCTCCGTTTCGTGGTACACGAATTAATGGAAAGTTACGTCAAGTTTCCTCCAAGAAACCCCATTTCAAGAAATACGCAATTTAATCAATACTACTCGTATTTCAATTCGATTTTTTTTGTTGCCAATTTCGCTTCGAGATTGGTTTAGGCTGCGACACATTTTAAGTAATGATGCGAGTGAAACGCCACCTAACAGCAGTGTATAAAAATAGAGAGAGAGCCTTTCGTGGATGTGTAAGAAATGTTGCAGTCGTTTTCTTCGACAAAACGCACACTTCAAAAAACCTATTTTATGACGAGGAGCCCACAAATCGGGAATAATTGGCGTCCAATGCTCCCGCCATTCGAATTCTGGCTAAGGATTCGAAAGTGGAGGGTTTACAAAAGAAAAAAAATTGGGTGTCGGCTCTCAGGAGGTTCCATCAGCAAGGAGTGAGAGAAACCTTGCAGTCCTGGTGTGACCGGTTCGCCGCGGCGCAGCGCGGGGGAGATTGAATTAGCCAACGCGCAACAGTGGAAAAGGTTAATAAAATTTGTAAGCCCAGAGGTCAGTGGCGGTCGGTGGGCGGCGGCAGACAAATTGCCCCCCCCCCACCCACCGCCACCACCCACCCCGCCCATTTTATTATTAGACAAGTTATTACTGATGGAGCCGCGGCGAGCCAGCCGAAATTTATTGGTTACGGTTCACAGCGTTTACGCGACGCGCCCCTCCCCCGGAAGAGCCGAACGGAGCGCGCCCCGCAAACACGGAGCCGCTGGGCACACACACACACACACACGGTCGGAGCCGGGGCGCCTAGGCTCGCTCACCCGTATAGGCGGGGGTGGAACCCGCTCCTGCCGCCGCCGACAGCGCCGCCACCGCCCGGGAAACGAGCGCGAGGCGAGGTGGCGATGCGCCGGCCCACGCCATCACTTTCACGGCTGGACCCACCGGGGCAGACGGGCGAAGAAGGAAGGGCCCAGCAGAAATGGAAAAGCATTAATAATAATGTTAAAGCGGAACTGGTTAAATATTGAGCGAGCGAGCTTCGTCCGCCGTTAATTGTTGTTCGCTCGGAGGCCGCGCCTAATGGGCGGCTCGATCGGTCATTACGCTAGAGTCAACCAACCAGCTCGTTCCATTATTTTAAAACCTGGCAACCCTAAAAAAGAAATACACCCTACAATAGTTGTTTCGAATACTGGGAAAACTCTGGATCCACCATCTCCCCAATGATTATTACACTGACGTTCGGTGTATGTGTGCTCTCCATCTCGCTTAGCGCTTCCATTCCTAATGGGAAAGCGAAGTTGCTGCCCCCTATAAACTGTTCGCACAGCAATGCATCAATTCGCAGCCGAATCGTTGCCCCTACAAAGTGTTCGCCCTGCAGTGCACCTTCTCGAAAATGCTTTTATTGAATGCCAATTTGCTCCTGCAAATTCAAAAAAAATATTTTCATGATTATGTTTAAACACTCATTTTTTATTTTTGCTAATTCCCGACTAAGGGAGCATTCCATTGCGTCGTAACAGTTGAAATATCTGTACCGTTAAATGTCTCAAATATTATCGCCAACACGCCAGGTGGCGGCTTCTCAAACTGAATATCTCAAGACGGTATGACGCCACTCGCTCTACTGTAGTGCGAACGGCCAATATCCGTCACCCCCTTTTCGTTGGTTCTTTTGAAACTTAAAAAAATGTCAACCCGGTTCTGTAAAAGTTATCCATTCTTTGTGTGCTTGTGGCTATCTCTGACAACGCCGTACCGCAGCTTCATGAGACAGGCACACATGAAAAAGTGATTTCGGACGTGCAATATCGCAAGACAAATAGTTTTTTCACGCGAATATTGTTTGAGAAAATAAATCACCGGACAGCTTTCGGGCCACCGATATGAGGGTATCGGAAAAACCCACTGCGACAATACAATGAAATATCGATGTCGATACCGTTAACACTAACATATGGTTTGAGTATGGGGAGGGGCATGGACCAGATGGCGAGAGCCTTCTAAAAATGTATTTGTCCCAATTTGATATATCCAATGCTGCTAGACAAATCGTCTGAAATTTTACATTTAAATGACCAAGTTCAGCAACGACATTGCCAGATTTGAAATTTAGAAAATGTGAACATTTCAAGCCACCTCATTACAATTTCATCACATCTCTGTGTCTCTCATATAGCGTAAAACAGATTCTGACAAAAAATATCCTCTTGAGGTGTCACGCCAACATTATTGCTTTTTAAAAATGAAGGAAAAAAAACATTTCGATGTATCCCAATGTAAGAAACTTTTCACAATTCAATGGCGATTCCTAGGAACCCGTCATTCGGTGAACAATCATAACGCCTTAACTGAAACGACCGCCCGGGCGCCACTGGAGCAGCTGACAAAGGGATATCAGTTATTGATGTCCCTGGCGGAGTTCCAGCTAATCAATTGGCTAGCTTCAATTTATATAGCTCGCTGATCGAACAACTATCGTTCTTAGACAATCGTATTTTAGAGCTCCTAGCGATGAATTGGGCTTTGGACGGACTAGACGCCACCAGCGATGAAAATTGCAACCTGCCGGCCGCCACCTGCCCAAATTGTCGAGAGGAGAGCCACCTAGTGATGAAGGGCAGGGTTCAGACGGCGGCTCTCAGGAAGATATACACGTATCTACCTCTTGGCGCCACCAACACTCCGAAATCTTAAGTTGCCCGTACCTGTGTGCGCGAAACCGCATCTTTAAAAAAACAAAATTGTGCTCGGAATGGCTATCACCAGCGCCATTAACAGGAATATCCATTCATTTTTTTGCAATCTCCCGAAAAATGCTGTTAAGGAGAGAACCATTTCGAGAGTAAAACTAAAAACCTGATACGGCACGATTTCATTTTTTTGCGTCTCTTCAGACACGATCGTCATATCAAGCAGAAGAAGAAAGAGAGAGAGAGAGAGAGCTATAGAGTTCAAGAAAGAAAGACAGAAAAAGAACTCACGTTTTAAAGCCGGACTCAATGTTCTCGAATATTGCAACATTTGTATGAGCCCATTCGTGCGCATGACGAAACATTGTCGACGACATTCGGGGCTATGGTATGCTAATAGAATCGTATTTTGTGGTAGCGGGTGGGGGGAGGTTTGGCGTTGTGAGACAATGGGCGCAGAATTCCCCCCACCGAGCATGGTTGCAGTAACGCACTGAGGCGCCACTCAATATGTCAACGGTTTGCTAATCGTCTGGCGTCTAGACACAGGAAAATGGGTAAGAAGCAGACGTAATCAAGTCTAACCGAGCAGAATCAGCACCTAGTCTGTGGCCGACGACAACCTATCCGAAGATCAAGGCGAGTGGCGCCAACAAAACAAATTTTCTAAAAGTCTACACATTACGTTATCAAAACGCATTCACGTTATGTGAATTACACTTGAGAAAAAAATGGCTGATTTCCGATGTGCAACTTTCTCAGCGCGTTTATTCGATTCTTCTGAACTGATCTCAATCAAGAGTATACAATTTCTGGAAGCAATAATCTGACAAAGCCACAACCAAATTTAACCATAACGCTTGCTCAATCGTTATTCGCTTTCAGAACCAAATTCGATCTCAGATCTTTAAATAAACAGAAAATAAATTTCAAATCCTTTCCAAGAAAATATTTAGACTATCTGTTCACATAAATTTACAAAAACAAACGAAACAATTGTGCAGATAATACGTGCGATATCGCTTCATGTTCCATTCTAGTTGCTCGTAAAATTAAAAATGCAACAATAAATCACACTACATAGGTGTTTTGCGTGTGCAAGCCAAAAGCCAAAAAGAAATGGTCGATTTTTATGACTCGCGTTTCTCATCAACAGATTCAGGAACATTATTCAAATTAGAATGGCTCGGCTGAAAAGTCATGATCGTTGCTCATATGAACTAGATTTCACAAATGCAAGTGCTGGTCCTGAACACATACCAAAAATACGAACGTTGCAATTCATTTGTGGTGGTTTTACCAATTCATCATGACCATGACTAAATGCTTGTGGCAAGGAGATATTAATGACAATACAACGACGGCAATTCTAAAAACTTCACCAAAATATAATACCAGTAACGGTATATATGTTATTTCTCCCTTTCATTCGTGAACAATTCGGTGTGCCGAAACTGGAATAGGATTTAAACTCCAGATCAGAAAAATATTAATTATCTTTTTACCTTTTTTTACCTAAGCTGCAAAAACGATCTATGAAACGAGCGAAGACATCAGACATAAAGCCATCATATTTCGATAGGACCATAAATTTTAAAGAGCTGAGATAATTTTTTCGAGTATGTTCCATGTTGTATTTCTCAGATACAAACCTCACTGAACCTCAAAGTCTGGCCTTTCCATCGAAGAATATCCAATCGACAGAACCTGCAGGTTTGGTGATTTAATTAAAATGTATCTTTTTAGAGCCAGAAACAATATTATTTTACAATTCTGCGTCTCATTTATAATAGCGACTAACTACCGGAAATAGTAATTCTATTTTATTTTTAAACTGCGGAAGTCCTCCTCGGTGACCACGACACGTCACGAAGAACACGCCACCCAGTTCCATCAGCTTCGCGGTGGTAGTAGTAGTAGGATCGTTCTGTGATATTATGGGGGGGGGGCTACTAGACGAAAGAAGTGCTGTAGCGTGATGCGAGACCAGCGAGTTCCAGGAAAGAGGCTAGGGATGGGGGAAGGGTGGGCACAGGGGTGGAAGCGGGTGAATGAGAGCGAGTTGGGTGCTCAGGCGATCGAGACGCTCTTTACGCATTCCGGTGCGCGCGTCTCTTTTGCTGCCGGTTGTAGCTTTAGTTAATTTACAGAAAAATATTAAGTATTGGTGACAAAGGCACTTGCCGGTAGTCGTCGATTCCGCCCGCATATTAACCTATTCAAATAGGCGGGGGGTGGGGGTGGGTGAGGATACTCGGCGAACGCTTTACCGTCGATGCCACGAAACGCGGCACACGCGCGCGCCTCAGCGAGCGCTCTCACAAGTTATTGTGACGGCAAATAGTTCGCTTTCAAATGGGATGTGGAGGGGGAAAGAAGCGAGCGAGAGAGCCTAGGCACAACCGCTACTCGAAACGTCTCTCTTAACGGCTGCCGGATCGGCGGATCGGCTGCACTAGAGCGAGCAGGAGCGAACGACTGAGCGAGTGAGACTATACGGGAGAGAGAGAGTGAAGAGAGCGGTGGTGGTGGTCGTGGTGGTGGTAGTGGTGGTGGGTGGCAGGAGTAACGACGTACGTGCGCACGTGCGGAGACATAAGAGCAGACGTGCCCGGCATATCGACGACCGTCAGCCGGCCGAGTCCGCTGCACAGAGATCCGTGCAGGGCAGGGCCGGCCGCATTTCGTCGGTCCATCTCCATCTCAGCCACACACTCATTAACTCCCAATAATCAAACGTACTACTACGGAACAGTCAAATTATTCGCAGCGTCCATTTGACATGCTCAGAACTTTCAAATGTGGAGAACTTTACGGGCGACAAGACCAAATTTGCAATCCCGGGCCCACTTAAGAGCGTCACCCACGACAATGACAATCAAAAGGCTGAAAACGCCAATGTGCAGCAATATCGTAGAGATTGTGTGCAACAACAACCAACAATATGGTTGCATTATTTTATGAAATGTCCACGCGAAATCTGAAACCACTTATTTCACTGTTAACTCAATATCTTTAAAACCACAAAATAATGTAATAACAACAGCTTAACCCCCTCTGATTTGGTCACTATCTCGTCAGTTTAGAGACGCTGTCAGTGTTTGTCTTTTTGGACATTTTATAAAGGGTTTTATTTTACTACCCCAATTTATTTATTAGGACATAACGGATAAACTTAAACAGAAATTGAAGGGTGCTGTTTGGCTATTTTCTAATCGCCTTAATCGTTGATAAAATGCTTTTATCTTTTCCAAAGTGTGCTTCAATCTTGTGTGTTAATCATGGGTTCTGAAGTTCTGGTTACGTTTAGATATTAAAAACAGCATTACAATTTCATTTTTGTGTAATATGTGTAAAATGTGAAAGTGGTGGGATAACTTACAGAAAATAAAGCACGCTAAGGACTATTTTGAAACTCCGTTAATAATTTCCTTATTGCTATTTAATTTCCAAATCATTTGAATTTCCACAAATCTACTTATTTGTGTGCTCCTGTTTGATACGGTATATGGGCAAATATGAGAATCTATATAGTATCAACATTTCGCTAGCTTTTCGGGTTGGTTGGACGCCGGATGAAAAATTGCAAATGGTGGCGTTACTATTTTCCGTGAAACTGTCAAAAATAGTAGGGCCCGATTACAGTTAACCGAAAATGAGGTCGACCGACCCCACTTCGATGTACGTGTACAGCACCGTGAATGGTAAGGAAGGGGGGGGGGGACTGAGGCGACGAATACTTTGTCGCTCACTGCACAAGGTTGCTCCAATTGCAGTGTCAGGTTTCTCTATTTATTTATAAGTCCCGTTATTACCGAGATTGTTCCGCAGATGCTATAACCGTCGTCTCAATCTCAAGCTAGCTCGGTGTATGTGTGCGTGTGTGTGTGTGGGTGGGTGCCCTTTTATGGGTCCACTCAAATCTTACTCTCCTTGCCCTTCCCCTTGCCCCCGCCCCCCCTCAGGGCACCAATCTTTGGTCTGCTTCGCGCCAATCACAGAAATGTTTGATTTGGGGATACATCTCCGACTACTCCTGTCGTCTCGCACATCTAGGGGTTCACAAAATTCGGTTGTTCTATCGGTGAATATTTGAATTATATGGATGAATGATCCCATTCCAAGCAAGGCACCTGTGAAGAATGAGGCGTTCTGAGCAACCAACTGAAATGAAAAGAATTTACCCAGAGGGCGCCAGTAGTCCAGTAGTAGAACTGTCATTTCTATTCTAGCTCGTTTGAGTTCCAACATTTCCAGTCTTATTTTCAATTGGCAAATATAAATGCTAATAGCAGTTCTTGTACTGACAAGTGTTAGGGCGCGCAGTGGTTGTTGAGCGTCAAATGTTTAGAGGAAGTCAACCACGACAATCGATTTAACAATCGATAGATGCACAAATCTGAGGGTGATTTTATAATGAACTGAGAGATACGGCTTTTAATTAAAAAGAGTGTATATAAAGCTACAGAGATCATATAGTTATGGGGTAATATTTTTGTTGGAGCATCGACACAATTTCGTAAGAATACAGCAAATTTTCTTTAATTGCATCTAAAATTGGGACTATGGCAGCACAACCTAGTTCATTTGGGCGATTTAGGGAGCCCAACTCTGATGCACCGTATAATATTGGATCACCCTGCCGCCGTTTGGCGTAGAGAAAAAAAGTACAACTGCGTTCTGTGCGTTATCAAACTCACTAATTAATTAAACATCTGGGCGAGGCACAGTCACTATTTTTACGTACGCGAGCGCTCCGGAAGCCAAAAATAATTAGCGCTGAGAGATATATCAGCTAATTAATTGAAAATAACAATACGCAAAACGTGCTGAGTGATTATCTGTTGGTCTAATAAAAAGAATCCATATACAAATGACATACATAGAAAACCACCAGACTACAGAGTATAAATAAATGATCATAATTATTGCTGCGGTCGTTACAAAAACATTGTGCTTGCGTTGCAAACGACGTTCCGCTCTTATTGCATAGTTTGGTAACACAAGAAATCCCCACCCAAAAAAGATATACTATTTCAAAAAATGAGAAAAGAAATTTTTACTAAGTTTCTACTGTTTTTGGCAAGCTCTTATACAGTTCGCAAATTCGTATGACTGCTTACATAGTGTACTATTGCAAATTACCTTGCTTGTTCTTTCCAAAGCGCCATTCTGATCACTAAAATTTAAAAAATAAATAAATAAAATGGAAAGTGGTGTACAAACCAAAAGGTGTGACAAAATGTCGCACCTTTTGCAAACAAACTGGCCTTGCAAACAAACCTTTTAGAAACTGGTAAAATTCGAGCAAGTCAAGTAACAAAAATGATGAAGATTTTAAGATTGTTGTTTGATCACCTACAGAGTGTATTCGGTCACCAAGTTTCGCGAATGAACCGCAGACGTTGGTCACCCTACGTGCCAGCGCAAACTCTCCTATTACTTACATGTACTCTGTATATGCCACTTTCAATTGCGGACAACAGTGTGTGTGTGTAAGGGTCGCCCAATTCCTGGCGGGATATTTATCAACATCGCGACTGGCAGCTTGCAGGAACGGAATCGGTCCAAGAAAAACAACAACAGGGAAAATGACGTTTGATTAAATTTCGAAGACGGGGCGCTCTGTTCACGACGCCCTACATGTGCCAGCTACATTTACTCCTGAGACCTCCCGTGCACTCACACTTAGCTAAGGGTAGGGTTGGGAACCGCTGCTCTCTGAACAAGCAACGTTCGGTGCTTGAGAGTGTGTGTTTAAAGTTTAAATGATTAAATGATCATGACACGTTGTCGATGGACCATTTGCTGCAATCTCAAGCACAATTGAGATTTCTAAGCATGTTTACAGTGTAGCTACCCCCATAAGAATTATAAGAATTGTTATCAGGATACTGAGAGAGGTGTGGTGTTGTCTACTGGTCTTTTGACTAACGCAACAAGCGGATGTCATCCCAGTCGACACCTTTGGAAATTAATTTCCAGACATTCTATTTATTAATCGGACTCCTGGCTAGGTGAAATCATAGCTAGAAAACAAGAAGAACCTTCACTTTTGCTGTTAGTCTAGTGGATAGGGGGGATCGACTGTTAAAGAACAAATAATCCACCTATGTGTGAGTCTCAGGAGGACAACTATGTGGGGTTCGATTGGGGCGGGCGTGGTGGAACATCGTCAATCACGGTGCACACGTCCGAGTACATGGACAGCTCCATCGGTGGAGAGAGAGTCCACACGCGCAAAAACACCACTACCAAAAATAAATCAAAAAATTTATCAGCCCTGCAGGGCATCGTGGATCTGCGGTGGGCGAGCGTCGCGTTACACACGTTTCGGGTCGGATGTAATCGGTTGAGAAAGCTTTCGAGTATTCACCTGAGACCCCCTGGCGTCCATCTAAGTGGACAGCGAAACTGAACCGAGCTACTGTAGCTGATACGGATCCCGCAGTGTAATGCGAGCGATATTCTCTTAGGGGCTTAAAATAACGACACTGAATATTTGTCAGGATATAAAATTCTGTTAAATTTAGGCAATAACTCTTTGTCCCCAAAATAAGAGATACATTTTTAAAATTAAAAAAAACCTACATGTTTCAGCTGAGTTGGTTGGGATTAAGATTTGTGGTTCGACATCCACGGTTTCGATTACAGGCGTGGGATCTTCTCTGTTCGATCCCGAGATATTGAAAACATGAGCATCTCCACTATGAATGCATATACAGAGTAAAAAGCAACGATAGAATAATCTCCTATCTATTTGTCGTTGTCTATACAGCTGAAAATATATCTCACTAAAATATGAAATACATTTATTTCGACGCTACTTATATTGAGTCGACTTGGTTTACCGATACTTTTTGTAATAAGTTTTAACTTTACGTTTTTGAGAATTTAAAAGATCGGCATCTTTTCAAGGAATCCATATATTATTGTCATCCCAAGAGACCTCTTCTGCGCTGTTGCGATAGACTGCGCAAATAAAAAGGAATGCGACATTTCTCTGCAGAGCACACCTGCATTGTGCGAATGCTTCTCTTCAGGAAAATCGACGTAAGATTCCGCGGGTGATTTGCATATGCGAATCGATGCTTTTCATTGGATAAGAGTGCTCCGATTTCCGGACTCGCTTTGGAAAGTCAACAACAAGCTGGATTATTCTGCGAAAAGCAGTATCGCTCGAACTCAATTAATCTCCCCAGAATCCAGAATCCTAAATTCGTGGCTTTTCTATTTTTGCGAAATATCTTATCAATGAATCGACCAGTTAACGGACCACCCCCTGGACGAATACACCTCATAGCCAACCCCCCATCATAGTACCACCGCCCCCCATCTCTCCTCTCCTCCCGCTGCCGCCACCAAAGGAAAACACATCACTGCAGGGGTGTCATGCGGAATACAACGACTTGACAACAATAACAAAATCGCGACGACATCGCGTCAGTTTAAATCAGTTGCCATGGTAACCCGTGCAAAAGCGGCGCGACGCCTCTCGCTTCCACGACGGCGCATTATGTACACGGGGGAAGGGGCGAGCGCGGTTCATTTGCCCGGATACACGGCCGCGTTGGATTGGACGGAATCGGGCTCCATTGGCTTTCACTGGTCGCATGTTTCTGGGGCGAAAGTGCGAGAAACACGGTTTGCAGATTTTGAATACAATATGGTTGACAGTTGCAAGTACTACTGTGTACGCTAGGCCTGTAGACGCGTCTGGTCTAATCAATGACAGTGCACTTCCGATGTCAAATCTCATCAAATACAGGTAAACATAGACACTGGGATGATTATTAACTTGGGGTTTTTAAGTTGAATAAAATTACTGTGCTATGACAAAATGCCACTCTTTGTTTTAATGTCTAATATTAAACGAAATAATCAAATAGCAATTTAAAAAGTCAAACATGCCATTACATTGAACAAACGCACTTAAAAATTATATTTCGAATTTGCAATTGAGTCCATAAAAATAAACATTACACTTATGAATCAATTATTTTTGGGGATTTCCACTCTTTCCTACCGTCATGCGGTTACTAAAATAATTTATTTCGTCTACTAACGAGTATTTCCTAACCTTAAGGTAAAATACAAGTACCTGTATACAGAGTAATTACCTAATTACAGAGTAATAGCCATCGGCCACGAATTTATTGACACTTGCATATTGCAATAATTAATTCAATTAAGCCCAATTCTGGACTAATCATGCGATATTACCAGATAACTAATCGTATCCAGAATATTGAATTACGTTTTCAGTTTCAGATAACTGGAACGGCGATCGATGATAGCAACCAAACTGGTTAGAGTTTCAGATTCAAACGGATACCGAGAACTCGACGCAGTTATTAACATACCTGTTCGTGCGCCCAAAATTCCGAACAATTTTATGTGGCGTGTTAAAAGAATATTTTCATAATTTATTTGCTTAATAAAACGAGGGGCCTCCATCGAGGGGGGTCGTCACAGGCGTGCGTGCAAACCACATCTCGTGTTGCGCGCCATCTATCGCGCAGCGGACAAACGAATTACATAAATCAACTGGTATTGGCCTATAAACATGACAAAATAATCTTTTTTAAAAAAGAGGAACAAGCAACTATGAATAAAATATATGAGCGTAATTGCTCGACGCGAGAAACCATTCATTATCCAAAATATTGCGTTCTCTTTTAAGAACGAATCAAATCACGTTCGCAATCATTACCGAATATTGATGTAAAATGTGTTTACTTGTCCCCAGATGGCGCTGACATTGGAGACCGACTCATGCGGCAGCTATCGAACTGATAGTTTGCAGGTATGTATATAATGTGTAATTTTGCCATAAGTTTGAAATACGTTGTTAATCACCAACGTCTACACCACAAAATATTCTTCATCGAGTCTACATCTAAACATGTGCAATAGACGAATTTTTTATTGATCAATATTCTTCGATCCGAATTGCAGGCGCTCTAATCACAACGCAAACCGGAAGAAACATATTTTTTAAAAATCTATTGATTACCATGTGTCTTAAGAAAATTTGTGTAGAGTACAAAGATAATCGAATCGAGAGGCACGCAGGGTGGCGCTCCTGTTCAATAGATTAATATAAGGAGATAGAGAGAGAAAGAACGCGACTAGCAACGGCGCGTTCGCTTTGGCATGCGCATTTTTTATTTCCATTTAATTGAATCTCGCCATTAAAGAGAACAGTGGAAATTATCTTCGGGATGAGCGTGTTCGAAAATACCGAACTAAATCATGCAAAAACTGGATAAGCCTATTCCCGACTCGTTAATTCCATCAGTGCGCAGCTATGTGCAGGCGGCGGCCCAACCCAGGCATACGCCTATGCATAAGCGCGCGCTAATTATACAACGAAATTTTAGTTGGAACTTCCATATACATATATATACACATGCATATTATATACACAGTATATACACGGCGAATAACAAATGTAATTGAATTGCTGTGGCTTTTATTGTAGTCGTGGATGTGCGCGCCGAATTAGTCTGGCACGGAGATATATTGTTATGCGTGCAGAGGGATTTTGGTGAATGGGGGAAAAGTAGATAGCCTCCCCCCCTCGAAAATTGTGCCCTGAGACCACCTTCGTTGCGTTTCAATACGTAACTGAAGCGACAATTCGGACGAGAGGTGCGGTGTGACTATGAGTTGTCGGTTTGCACCATTGCACCGGTAGCCGCATTGACCATTCGATATCAATTGTCGCGCGCGCTGGTGACGATTTCGAGTGACCACGGCAGCAATTTTAGACATATCGAGTGCGGTGTTCCTGAGCCACGCGTTGCCGAAGCATCACCAGAATCGATAGTTCGACCTAACAGTCGCTGAAACGAGTTGAAATAATATTTCATTTAATGCCGCTGGCGTTGCCACACCTGACTTGTGACACAGAAAAGGTGCCAAGTGCCAAGCGCTAATTATTTACCATTTTTGCCCCAATGCTCGTGAAACAAATACGCGATGTAGAAATACAACCACGCAAAATATAGCTATCGATAATGCTAACTGGATCCACCCAGTGATTTATGGAAATCTGCTTTTCGTGAACTTATCAGTGACCTCGAACTTTCAAGAAAGGGTAGCTGAGTGAACGGTTGAACAACGTATTATTTTTGCAGGAATTAATGACGATGTCAGGAAATAATATCATTGTTCAGATCAATCAGACAAAATGATAGACGAGAGTGTATTAAACTGGATGGCATATTAGATCTACGCCATCTAGTCTACTGCAATTGTAACCATCGAAATTCCATCTCAACGATCTGTTATACAGTTTTCTTGTAAGTAATAGTATTTTTATTCGGAATTCGCGAGAATAAATCAGTGTTATTTGTGCTACAAAAAGTCTCCTGGACTATTGTTACGAATTCGTCGCCAGTTTGGATTTGCGACCAGCATTCCCCCGCAACACTCTTATCTATTTAGACCTACGCATCAAACTGAGGGCAGCATTTGTGAACGCGCTTTCCCGCAACACATCGATGCATTGCCTGTTTCGTTGGCGAGTGACTGGTGAATGAAGCGTTGATAGCTCGCCTACACGGGGCAGCTCTTCTCGGAAATGCAAACCATCTACAGAATATATCGGTTCCTTTTCTCCTATGTATGTCGCATGAGATAATTTGCGAACATTTTTCACATTTATGTAGTGATGTGTAGTCCTAACATTGGTAAATTTGTTTATATTTAGTTACTTCGCTTTACTTTGATAAATCTCGAAAATAGGAAACAATAATATGAAAATACACATAATTCGTTGCATAATTTCCACTTTCTAATTACGCTCAATTGCACAATTTACGTTTACAATGGCTATCACTACTCTTCGAACCGGATATTGACACCGGAGCTCGGGTCTACGGAAGACAAGAGTGGCGCGGAAGCTGCAACGCTGATTGGTCGTCAAGAGTTGCCGCTTAAAGCTGACGGAATCGAGCCGGTTGCAAAACCAGAATTAATGCATTTCCATTACAGGTAATCACATTTGGTGATGCTGCTGCGGCCACACCGTCAGGCTGAGCGAGAGAGAGAGGGAGAACAGTCCGAGACTTTGCAGCCTCAGCATTGGCACATCAGCATCATCAGGTTGACGGTAGGTAGCCGATCTCTCTCTCTCTCTCTCTCGCTCACTCTACTCGCCATCTTTCACCTTCACCTTTTCCCTTCCTCCTGGTCCTAATGAAGACCCAGGGACGCATTAGGGGGCTTCGCGAAGCACTTTTCGGCTGCGGCACCGAGAGCGAAAAAAAAAAGTAGATCCTAAGTAGGCGCTAATGGGGTGCAACCGGCAAATTTATGGATCGAAGCGCGGGTCAATTATCCTGATTGGTTGAGGCGGGGCAAGAGCGGTGGCCAACCGGCATATAGGAATCGATACGCCCGTCGCCACTAGGTGGCGTTCAATGTCGGGTATCATTGTGGAGGACATAGCGTATCTGGACGTGTCGGACGACCGCAATTTCAGTTTATTTATTTCTTAGACAAATTCAACAACAAAAAAAAAAGTTGTGGGAGAATCACCTTACGGTTAACGCTCAATCGATAATCTAATGTACGTCTGCCTTCCAACTAAATAAATAGTAAATGTTGGTCTAATGCCAGACATAATAATACGGTTCAGTAGTCACAATAGGCAAAGAAAAATAAAATTGTGCAACTTGCGCTATTTTGTGTCTTCAATTGATAATAGAAAGTGTAGAAATACAGAGTACTCTGTAATTACTACGTCGCTTATAAATTCCAAATTAAATGCAATTCCTGATGTAGAGGAATATTTCAGCCGTTGCGTCAACCTACTGTGCCAATAAAATTATATGTGCATTGGAAAATGGGACATTTGATAAAGAAAAAAGTAAACAATAATTCGGTAAAGCAAAAAAAATGTGCATACACACAGGACACGGTCTCTCCAATGTTTTTGTTATTTTGCAGTGACCCTTTTCAAGAGACATACTTGGAAGTCTCCATGCAGTCGGTCGTTTTCTTTGAATTGGTAGGTTTATGAAATTATAGGTTTGCCACCCAAATTGGACGAAACGATCGATCGTATAACAACGCATAATGGCTCGCCTAATGCTTTGTCATTCAACTGTAGTAATTGGGCTTTACCAGGCGATCGCCAGAGGTACTCTGTACACCGTTTTCAACAAAAAGGATCTGATAAAAACATACATGTAGCGTATGCCATGTTTGCTTTTCGTGTCTTATTTATTTCCCTTATCACAATTCAGCTGTTATTGCATATTTATGGCAATAATTTTAAAAAAATGTTTATTGATTTGATAAAGACTGCAAGAGATTAAATTTCTAAACAGAAGTTGTAGGAGGAATAAATTGGCTGTGACGATGAAAAATTGAAACAGCACAGTTTAAAATACAAGTACTCTGTAAAATATAATACACATGTATTATTCTGAAATATCTTTTCGAAGTTGTGGCAGACAACATTTTATTTCTTTGTGTGAAGGCTCAGCTTACGTAAAGTGTGGTCGGAGCTCGGTCTGACCCCTCAAAAAGTGTCCACGTCGAAAATATCGTTCACTTCGGCCAACAACCACCGGCAATTTAAGAATTTTTTACGGTTACTATTATTTATTTCCTGACGACAGATCCGGTCAATAATGTGGGTTCCATTACGTCACTTACACCGCCGAGTTTCCAGGTACCGGAACTGCGCGGGCACGCCGTGGCAGCGGTCACTTTTCGTGGAGAACAGTTTAGAATTAGGGGGAGGGGGACGGGCCCATGTCGGGGCGCCTGTGGGGTGTGACTTCAGAAGTCGTAACGCGCCCCTCAGTAAATGGTGATGGTGGAACTCCCCACTGACAGACAGTTCCACGATTCGCCGCCGATACATCCATAGAGGCTGCTCACTCGGCCATTAGCACGCACACGCTTATGCTTGAATGAGATACTATCAATGGTGGGGGGTGCGTTAAGTTGTGGTAACATCCTCTGCACCGACCTCAATCAACTGAAATATACGCATGCACACGGCATCTAATGTTTATTCCAAGCCCTCTTGAAAACATGCTGACATTGATGGTAACCGTAGTTGACTAGGCGAAACCTCGCTTGGCCAATTTGACCTATTTGGGCTTCGTATTATCGCAAGATGGCGCCTATAATCATTCGGCGGCACAGGCCGACAAGTTACACTCAAATCTGACTCGTTTTTCACAGCTCGTTGAACGTGACCTCATCACTGGTGAGGAAATTCGAACTTATTTCCTCTTTCCGAATGCATTACGTGAAGAGAATCATTTTCGAAATTGTCATTGGAAATTCTAAGCTCGGACCTGCAATTCGCATGAATAGAAATCGAAAAATAAAAATTGTATTTGGAATTCGCATGAATAGAAATCGAAAAATGTAATTGGACGAGCGCTCTTCGCGCAGTTAGGAATGAGGAACGTCGGCGCCGCGTCTTCGATCACCTCCAACCGCATGATCCCGTCTCGTTCTGACGCACTGTAGTTGCGGGTCAAATTTAACCCCTCAATTAACTGTGCGCGAATCCGAAAAAATCCGAAAATCACGCGATGAACGTGACATTCGATCTTTAAATTCCAGTTCACACCAGACGAGAAATTGTCAATTTATTTACCAGAATGCCAGAGGAAGAGATGGAACAAACGCGAAATAGTCCATGCAGCGAATTCCAAAAGTCACACTCTGCACGTCCTGGCATTCAGCTACACAGATTGACAATTTCCCTAAACGATCGATACGCACTCTCACTGTTTATCCTGGAATAAAATATTTTGTTTTGAATTGAATGAGCGGGGGGGAGATGGAGGTGTTCCCTCACCGTACCTAAACGCTGGCCCAGAGCCACACTGATCGAGGCAAGCCCAATCGAAATGGAAATTGCGCAGAAAATATATTGGGAGTACCGAGGCGAGTTTGGTGGGCTAGTTGGTGGCTTCCGTGTCTGACCACCTGCTGACCATTATTCACAGTTGGGTAGTGCCACAGACGAGAGTGGTTCGTGTACATATCAGCAGGATTTATATCGCGCCAGTCACCCGTTTACCTTCATCGCCAATTTCATAGGGCCGAACATGCTAATGAGAGTCGGGCTTTTTCTACCTTGTATCAATGGTGTGTTGCGTGATAGCAGTTCGCAGCAAAGAAGTCAACTTGAAACCCTAAACCACTACGTGCCTGTACGATGTCAGGTACACGTTAAAGATCCCTACCTAGGTAGCTTATACTAAGCCTGGGCTAGGCAAAATTACCAGGTCGCCTCCTGGGGGGGTTTTAGGGTGAACACACTGGTGGACCTCCTTAACAAATATCTCAGAAACACTGAAGATGAGAATGATTTTATTTTAAAATATTTCTGCAATCATATATGAAATTGATTTCTATACGAGATTTGAATTTTAAGATAATTAGATTTCCCTTTTGCAATCGTGAATCACTAATGCAGATTAGTACAGCATAATTTCGATATCTGAGTAGTACAGCACAATTTCGCCAATGAACCAATTTCGTTCTTTTTCATTACGAAAAAAAAAGAAAATTTCACTTTATCGTTCTGCTTTTTAATTCATCGAGTTCGTGTGCATGTTCTGTGGGGTTATTTGAAGATGGATTGATATGTTTACCAAAGGAATGTAGGATGCAAATTTCTTTCAAGAAAAAACTAAAAGTCACGCAAGCTGCAGATCAAGATTGACGATTTGCAGACGGTGCGCCGACCGTAAGTTGATTTGGCTGGTGAGCAACAAAGCTTTAAACATGTCAAATGTCAGACTGGTATGAAATTCCGAATATATCAAAGACGTTCAAACGGCTTATTCTGTCGGGAATAATTGATAATAACGATGCCACGTCAATTATTGTTAGAAGAACCCACAATAACATCTTCATCTCCACATATAGGAGACGACGTTATGACAAGTGAAACGTCTTATTCGACCAAACGACGGACCACTGCGAAAACAAACACGCCCCCAAACTCCGGTATGGAGAGCCCGCATCCGTGCTTGAAAAAGTGTAACCATTTAATTATTTTAATTATGGGCAAAAATGTAAAAATGCATCGATTAAATTATCGCACTTCGACAAAAATTATACCTAGCAGATTCGGCAATACAACCGGCAAGATTCGAATTTAACACGAATTGGAACTGACACTTCCTCCGCTGGGATCGCTGGGATCTTTTTGGAACCCCCACTGGCGTTCATACCGCAAGGAGTATGTGGGCGTTTTAGCGCTACACTTCCATGTATATAGGGCGAGGAACTCTTAATTGTGGATGTTACAGCCCGATCGTCATTGACTTTTAAGATTGGTTAAAGTGACGTGCAAATTACACTGCGCCACATCCACTTCGGGAAAATTAATTAAATTTGTCGGAACCCACAGTGTCAGTCACTCATTTTTATGAATTTACGTGAAGCCTTCTATTGCCGTGTGTCACTGCGCTTGATAATCAATTATTCTGAAATATTAAGACTGCGAGATTTCGATTCGACGAAAACAAGTTAAGCAATTGAAATAATGAAATAAGTCGTGATTACGACGATCTCACCGAGAGACCATTTTTCTGTGAGAAAAGTATTCAAATGAACGTGCGAACATAAATAAAATAAGTAAAATAGGAAGAAATACGACTTTATAGCATTTCCATTCACCGAACAGTAGGACTAGCACTCTCAAACTCGAGTAGATCAAGGGTTTTCACAATTTGACGACTCAATAATATTTAAAAAAAAAACAATTCATACTACAGCAACACAATATAATTTAAACAAAAAATCATTTAGATTTAAACCAGTATGACGATTTAAAATGTTCTTGTTTCTTTGCTGCTACAACTTTCAATTATTCAATAATTTATTATTACAATTTTATTATTTTTAATATGAAACCGTTCAATCTTGCCTGGACTTGTTCGGGAGAATTTTGGACACTACTTCAAAAAAGGACAGAAAGGTAAGATGGCATCACTGCCGACAGCGCGACACGCCAAGCGCGTACACGTATATAAAAAGGCGGGGGAGGTCCTGACGCGGTGCCCCCAAAAAGATGAGACCGAAAACACACACACACACACATGACATTCCACAACGACTAAAAGATAACGAACACGACTCGGCACGATCGTTTTTCTCCTCGCCCCGTGTGTCGCGTGTGCGGCTTCTTCCCGAGCGAAAAAATTCAATCCGCGGCGTCGTTTCGAAGAAAAGAAACGAAAAAGAAAAAGTGGGGGTGGGATGGAGTGCGAGAGGGGGAGGGGGGGAAGATAAAAAGTGCTTCGGCGGGATCGGGGTGGGGGAATGGGGGGGAGGGGAGCGTTTCGCGAGCGGTGGACCATTCCTAAAAACTACACACACTAGTAAACCTCAATTACTTCCGGAATGACGGGCCACGCACGCGCGCCCGTCTTCGCCCGCCTTTAAAAAGAACGACGCGCCGCGCCGAGCTCCGAGCGAGCGCGGGCACACACAACACACACAACTAACAATAGTTGCGCTGCAACCAGCGTCAAAAGAATTACAACTCATCTGAGCTGAAAACCGGATTTGAAGGTTTTCCACCTTCTCACTTCCGTTTGGAAGAGCCGGCTTTAAATAACCCACATGCGACTGTTTCACGAACGCAGCAGTCGCATATCGTAAAAGAGTTTCGAACACATCCACCAATTAAAATTTGTAAACTGAACGACTTGATCTGCAACACAGATTGCGTTTGCGTTTAACAATTGCAAATAGTTGCATATCCGTTGCAAGAAGTTGCATATCCGTTGCAAGCAGCTCCACCAAACCTCTTTTATTCATATGTGTGTGCTTTGTGAGAATATAATTAAAAAATTCCATTCTGAATTCCACATTTAATAATACAGAATGGGAATGTAATGCCTCAATCTTACGGGCTCCGTTCAAAGCGCGCCCTCACGTTTACTCGATCCCGGGATGTTGGTGAGATTTTCTCCCTCTTAGTGCAAAAACACCGAGTAGGAGTCCAGAATTTGGTATATCATTCACAAGAGTTAATTAGAAATAAATAAAATTAAAAATACGGAATTAGCCACATTTCTGCACATTTGCATCACATTTTCTCTAACTTTATCTATTTTTCATTCTTCAAATTTATTTGCGATACTGCAAATGGTTGAGTGAATTTTGAGACGAAGCGCCACAACCACATTTTCAGCCCACTGTAATCCGGTTTCAACAGTCATCTTTATACCTTAGCCTTCTGCTCGCAACGCGCTGCTCCACTTCGTTTCATCACCCCACACCCACCACCCTGGCCTCCATATACCGTCTCCTCCCGAGACCACGGCCAAATCTTCAACAACACGCTAGATTATAATCCAAAAAATCATATAAGTAACACACACAGTACAACACACAAGAACAACTCACTTTTCAATCGAAACCTTAGGCATTGCACAAAACGAAATGGGGATTCTTAGATGAACTACGAGATTTTGCGAAACTGAGGGGGTTCATTACTCCAAAAGCTAGAATTAGTTATAATAAAATCTGGAGACATAATCAAAAGCATTTAGGATCTTCAACCAACCTTTCTCGCATAATTTTATATGAAACAGTCTCTTAGATAACTGGATGCAAACAACACTGAATAAGATTAAACTGAAAATGTTTACATGTACAGTAGATTAATTCAGGTGTGTAAAGTCACCTTTAAATACATTTTTTAAGAGTACGTGTTGTTCTGGGGGTGCCTATCTACCGTCGCACTGGAAAGTAAAGACGAGTGCGGAGATATTTAAATGTGGAATGGGAGATTGACAGCACTAACGCATCATCGAGGTGAAGATAGATCGGAAATGGCAAACCAGGCGATACCTTTGGCTTTTAAGAAAAAACCCCAGCCAGGATAACGCGGGGATCTCAGGAGAATGTGCAGTCGTTGCTGCTCTTCCAACCACTTTTTGTCGCGCTGTCATCTCCTCCCCATCGCCACTCTCCTCCTTGCCATCAACAACTGATGTGTCAACAGGAAAGATTGTCGTGATTCATTTCGGGGTGGGGGTATGGGGATGGGGTAGGGGAGGAGGAGAGATCCGTGGTACAACCTCCAGGGAGATGACGACGCCAGGCAGTAGTACACGAGAGACAGGTGGGTAGGAGAGGATGAGGGTGGCGGTGCGAGAGCATGTGGCGAATGCGTCGCGTTATGACATCAAAACTACCGGAAGCAAAGTATTGTGCCGAGAAGGTTGGTTGGTTGGCGGAGGCGGCGTCGGTGGTGGGTGCAACAGACATGCGCGACATAAATATAAATGGAATCTGCGGTTTCTGGTTTGATACTGCTGCTGGCCACGTCAACAAAAACCCACCTGGAGGTGGTGATAGGTTTGGGGCGATATGTTCAATTAAAATTGGCGTTTTGATTCAAAGGGGGGGGGAACAAAACAACTTTTATTGGTGTCGGCTCGTGTACGTGAGCAAGACGAAATAAATTGTGTTTCCGAATATTTTTCTCGAGCACCATCTAGCGAAAATCTAATATAATATATATTGTTTGTTAATTGATTACGCCGATGCGGCGGAAAAAATATACTCTGGATTTTGTCGCTTAACCGATCGGTGGTTTAGAATAAATAATGAAGCGACTCAATTCGCGAGTAACATTTGAGAAGCATGAATTCCGGATTATATCTTTGGACAACCATAAATAGTTCTACAATAATACAATACAACTTTAAAACGCGATAATAACTCAATAATGCTGTACAATCTCCATGTCCACATGTACATATTAACGAACGGAATGAAACAGAAAAATTACGATGAAACCAACATTTATATAAAGGGACGCATGCGGTAAGACAAAAATATCAGGAAAATTGAAAAAATTCTGAAATATGTGTAACCAGCAAAATAATTACATTTATTGTCATATTCAAAAGCCTGCGTCCTCCAAATCAAACTGTTTGAATCTTAATGATTTATTGACCCCATTGAACATAGTTGAATGTTTTTAATCAACATTTCGTACAAACGTATCTTGCAATATGAAAAATAATTATTGTGCATCTAACAGATAAACTGCTTTGTGGCCGTTGTCTAAACATAAATCAAAATTATGGAAGTTAAAAAAAATCGTGCTGGCTTTCATGCCCTACAAAAAATATATAGCCCACGAAGGGCAGGCTAAAAGTCAGAGCCTTAAAGGTTGCGCACAATTTCAATTCTTCACCATTCCTATTGCTGCTTCTGCTGTAACCAACAACAAATGGTTGACGTACGCACGCAAAAAAAAGAGTCTCGTCTCCCTCCCCACGGTGCCCACCTCCACCCAGCGCAATTTTTTTAATCCCGCCCATCATCATCATTATTATTATTATCCTTACGGTATATCCTGACTAACGGCTCCTTAAAGAGTACAAAAGATGCGGTGATGACAAAAATGGTGACAGACAATGGAGAGAGCGAGGGGAAAAAGAAACATTCGCGCGCGCCAACACTCAGTCATAAATTTGAAGAAACAAAAGGACAAATATTTTTCGGTTTTAAAGCGAGCGTCAGCTAAAACCTAGCAGAGAGAGGAGACAGAGAGACACTCGTCGCATTCTTAAAGACATTCCGCGGGGATAACGAATGAACGGGCCACAAAACTTTTAAATTTGACAAGCCAAGGAAAATCCTGGAAAGAGGCATGAGGGCGGGCGGGGGAGGGAGGCACAAATTGCTAAAGAAATTCCACGAAACACGATGACGAGGTTATGTTGTTTGGACGACTGTCAGACGTGTACGACTGTGGGCATAAGCCGTGAAACATTTATTTAATTTTGCTATATAATTTCGAAGGTCGCGAGCGGTTGGAAATTAGTTCTTGGTACGGTTTTTTTAAAAGCATTTTGTGCTGTCGACTAATTGCGACTAGGCAATCGTGACAGTAATTTCAACTTTCGCTTCCAGAAAAGAACAAACAAAAATGAGGCGAGCAATTAATTCAAACTATAATTACACGTTTCTGATCGAAAAGCACATCCACTTTCGAATCCTTAATAACACACTTTATTGCAACCATGCATAAATCGAAGTACGTCGCAGAGATGTATATTTTTTTTTTAGAAATTGCAATTGCCGCTCTTATACACAAATGTAGATGTACCGCTTTAATTTTTGCAACTCCTGGTCGATATTTTTTCCAGATAATTTTTGTACGGAACTTAACGGACGACAATCAAAAAATGCCAAATGGAATTACGAAAGAAGAAAAGGAAAGAGGGCGAGAGAGGTAAGGATAAAAAAAATGTACATAATAAAATGAAGCTACTAATTTGGTTAGTCTTAGGCGCACGACCTTACTTCGCTACAAGGCACACGAGCCTCAGGGGACACGTCGACGTGCGTGCATGGTCTGTTGCGGGGGAAGGGGAGGAAGGGGTCCCTCAGACTAATATTGACTCCCCCACCCTATATCCCCCCCTGTACAGAGCAGCGGCGGCCTAAAAGATAGTTGTTTGATGATACCACAGCTGCTAATAATAAATTTATACGCTCTCTCTCTCTCGCTTGCTCGCCATCTCTTCAACCACGACTTCGGTAACAAATCCGCTAGATGGCGCCCTATTGACGAAGATGAAATTTAATTTGCTATTAAATATAGTATAATGTAGGATTTATGTTAGAAAATGGCTGCCCTGTTGCCTGCGCAGGTACAAGATTAATTTCTACGAACTAATTAGTAATCGTTGAACCCAACTCAACCCAATCCAATTGGACTTACTCAGAAAATTATTCGATATATAGCAAACGACGGTAATAAAGTCGTTGTGTTGGTTGAAACAACCGTTTTCTTACCTATTTTTCCGATTGATTCGCACGCTCGAGGACGCGAAAGTCACAGCAATATCCAGAAGCCATTTCGGCAGCCATTTTGGAAAAAGTGTTCCCGAGTGAATTGAGTTTACTCCGAGTTAGAAAGAAATGTGAAGCGAATTATTCACAAACCTCGATTATTTATATGTTTCCGACTGATCACGATATTCACGAGAGTTCACAAGAATCGCTTTCAACCTTCTTTTGGTTCGTTTTCGCAACATAAATCCGCATAAGATGCGACAACGCGATGATAACCCGAAAAACTCCAAGATTTCTAAAATGGCGCGTGAAATAAATTCTAATCCACACTGTGCCTTTTTACGGCGAAAACGTCACACGTAATGGTGCCAGACGAAACAAAGATTTTCCATGCCATTAGGATAACAATTAATTGTATCAAACCTTTGACAATTTAAACCGTAAATTAGTTGAAAATTTCTTTCTTAATTATTGATATGTTATATAAATAGAGAAACGCTTTGAAATTTAGAAAATGCCATTATTTATATACCAGATATTCACCAGATCTGGCGAAGACAAAGTCAAGCGCCAGCACTTAGAGTAAATCTTTTTGGAATTTATTTTTGGTGCTATAGATATTATTTTTCGAGCAGCTGGGATAAATAATTTTTTAAGATGTAAATTGACTGGCGCGGCGGTTCCGGGTTCGATTCCAGGAGCGAGCTCTCGATAATTTATATCCCAGGATGCTGGTGAAAATGTGCCCCTCAAATAGTGCCTAAGCACCAAGAGGGGTACAGAAAATCCTGTAGTGGAGAGGCTACAGTAGGTTAAATAAATAAATTGATCAATTTGGTCCGACAATTTTTGGAAAAAGTTAAAGCCGTGCTGCGAATTTTCCCCGGTTAATGTTAGCGGCTTAGTATCGTTTTTCATTTCATACAACTTAATTGAGAATCCTAGAATTTTAAGGAAACGTTATTTCGGTTAACAAAACAACACATTTTTCATATTTTTTTAAAATTCTATCTACACAAACATCTTAACTAGCTACTTAAGCTACTGAAGCTTGAGGCGCCACCTGCAGTAGTTCACCATAGTGAAACAAAAACGTCCAGCATTCATTGACGAGCAAATTAAAGTTTGGTGCGCTTTCACGGTTGATTAAGCGCTCCATCTTTTTTCCGTCTTGAAAGCAACCGAGACCATCACAAAATAAAGGCCATAGTTGGTAGTTGGTAAACGTCACGGAAAGTCGTTGGTTGCTAAGTTCAGTTACACTTCAGCAGTCTTTTTACACAAAAATGATATCTTCTAGACCCAGGTTTTAACGTCGTATTTTAAAGAAAATATGGATTTTGTTTGAGGGTGCTTCAAAAACTAGATTTATACTTGAAATTGTGGACAAATAGACTTCAAGATTGCATGTTGTTTATTATAACATAGATCAGGTATCGAAATGGTATTGAAAGTTAAACGCACCTCTATCCAGCACATGAAATTGGTCAATTCGAGACCGCGCAGTATTTTTATGTCACAGCACGGATTTACCTATTTTGTTCAATGTCTTAACGCACCCAATGCCAGCATGATTGGCCATTGTGGCAGAGGTATCGCAATTATATATCCCGGTATAACATTTCTTGCCTTACGGCCGTCCCCAGACTTATTAGAAGATCGAGAGAGAAAGCGGGGGTGGGCGGTGTACTAACGCATGTTTGTACTAGGGCTGCCGCAGCCCGAGATAAAACATCGGAGATAAATTGGAATGTACGTTTCAAGTTCAGAGCACTCGCTCTCTCTCTCTCTCTCTTTCTCTCGAGCAGCCCCGCGCCATGTTGCCACTACTATTTTTATACACCCCGCTTTATTCGGCGGAGTATGGTTCCTTCATCCAATCATCTCGTTGCAACATTTATTGCTAATTAAAAAGTAAATATTTTATAAAGTCAGACTGGCAGACTGCATCCTTGGGGCCGTTCGCGGTGCAGATATACCATCTAAATGTAGAAACCGATCGATTGGCGCGGCGTTTTCGTTACAACTATTGGAAGAGAACGTAAAATTGGCAGAGGGGGTCACTGTGGTCAGTTTTACGTAGAGAACAAAACTGGTTATCTTCGTTAACGAAACGTAAAAGGTAAGTTGACTTTACGCGACAATTTTAAATCGTCGTGATCTGTTTTGCAGACCCCAGTTTTGTTAATTCCTGGCTAGCTGCATTGCGATTTTTTATGATAACTAGTGACGTAACTAGTGTCGAGACAGATAATCAAGAAGGGCACCAATCCGCCATACTGTATTTTTTCTAAAGAAATCCTACTGCGAAAATTACAAGCATCGCCTTAAAATATTTTGTGTATCGTAGAATTGCAAATATAAAGAATTATCTAAAACTGTAGGGAATTTCAGGACTACAATAAAGAATCATGTCGTCGGATAGTATAAACGAAAGAAAGGACAAAACCCACCAAAACCCTGGACACGACTGGTGGAAACGACGAAGTCCGAGTTGGCAAGACTCGGTAAGATTCAAAAAATTATAAGAAATGAAGAATTTGCGAAACATACGACAAAATTATATTATTATTAATTATAATATATTATTTCAATTTATTGGGTAGTGACGAAAGTCTTTGGTTAGTTCGATCATTTTGTCTCGTGTTTGGCAAATTCTTTGTTTATTTTAAATTTTTTTTAAATACGGAGTCTTGCCAACTCGGACGTCGACGTTTCTACCAGTCGCGTCCTGGGCTTTGCCATTTCTTTAGTTTTTCTTCTTCTGCCTTACGCCTAATCTGTGGGTAGCTGATTCTAGATCTTTTAGTTCGTTGATTGAAGGAAAATTGTCTTCCTTCCCGGCTACAGAAGGAATAATGTCCACACCCGTGACGAACTACCGCAAAAGGTTCGTCTAATCGCCGCTAAGGTCAAACTAATGTATCCGTTGTAATCTGAAACTTCCCCGCATAGCATCCGTGCAATGTGTGATTGCGCACCATCGTTATTCGCCCCGTGCGGTCACCAGATCCAGTTCCTCGCATTTTGACTTCCCACTGATCTTTCCAGTCATTGAAGAAACAACAATTACAAGATTAATTTAGCTTCATCACCTGCGTGAGTTTATTATTTATTTATTTTTTGTTCGCTAAAGCCGATGACGTCGCGCTTGTTGGAGGAGGGGGCGGCGGAGAGGAAAGTCGCTCCTGACGGATGTCGTAATTTCTTAATTCGGGGAAGGCGGGGTGGCAATCCGCGATAGTAGGCGTTGGACCAAATCGTCATCAGCCAACCGTATCCAACCCGGCTGGTGTCACGTCACTCGCTGCCCTTTCTTGGCCGTCAACAGCCTACCTCCAAGGAACCACGTCACGCCGAGGAAGAGCGCGCGCAAGAGCGAATTGTATCCATCCTTTTGTCGGCACAACCGCCAACCGTTCCGCACGCTTCACGTGCATGTACGTACGCATGCACGCGCGTATGGAGTTGCCTATTGCCTGCAGGGAAAAGTCGTTTCGAAATTAAAGAGATCACAACCAATTTGCATTATTAAACCTGGAAAAATATCCTCGCATCTTCCATCTCTCTCTCTCTCTTTTACTCGTATATGTAGACGCGGAGACACTGTCTACAAGCATGGTCGAGCTAATTGGAGCAATTCGACTTTTCGTTTGTGAGGATGACGTTTTATGCGAAATGCGAATGCAGTGTGTGTGTCGACTGAGAAGATGAAAAGATAAAGAGCGACGCGCAAAGCGATCCTAGCGGCGATTAATTTTGACTAGGGTTGGGCTGCGGACATTGTCGACACAAACCGACATTTCCAGTCAAACTTTGAATCTAACATATCAGCAATGGAATCAGTTCTCATGAAATAGGGCATCAATTTAATAAAGGAACGTAAAGAAACAAGGTGAAATATATTTTCTTCTGGTGGGTAGAATAAAATACTGAATAATACTGTCCGGGACAGCGTAGAGCACTACAGACTCTCTGTATCTGTATTTTTAAATGTAAGACGTTCGTTTTTTTTAACTGTGACAATTATTTTTGACTATAAGTTGTTGCTATTACCAAGTCCAGCAAAGCAATAGCTATCTTTTTTGGCATTCCATGCAGCTTCAGTCATCCGAATGCCAGAGTCCACTCCAATTAAGTATGGAAAACTAGTCCGGAACATTCCTGAACATTAATATTGTTGACCACAGAACTTAAAACGGGACAATAGTGTGTATTTTTAATCTTGTTTTGGCTGCTGACATTTTGAAAAATCTATATACCAGGTCGAACAATTTCCAAGACATTACAAACTGTAATTGCACAAATGTTCATTTCAGGACTACCGATAAAGAAACATCTTTCAGCACCTTCTAGCCACGAAAATTCATATTTTGATAGGCTCATTGTTCCGCCACCTATTGGAAGTTCGGCGAACTATGACAGATCAACTCGAGTTGTTGTCAAGTGGTGTGTGTATTACGATTTAGAGCTCGTCCTCCATTTTGGAAGCTTAAAAGGTCGCCTCCCCGTTCAAAGAAGTTTAAAGAATCAGCTATGATTTCCCATAAAACATAAGGATCGGATACACTGTTCAGGTGAAACCTCTTGAGACCCAACACCCTAAACAATTTGAACGTTTTCATGAAAGTTTTCGCATAATGGCAATAAACAAACAACCCTTTTCTACAGTATTTGACACAAGACTAGAGCTAAGACTTTCCGATTAACAATGGTCTGAATGGCACAGAGTCTCAAAGCGCAATAGCAGACCGAATAAAGGGGTTATTTGTAATATTTGAACGTTCCTTTTGAGCTCCATCGTGTGAATGGTCTCTTTAAAGTTTTTAAAAAATAAATATTTGTAGGTGTCGTGCGTGTTGAACGATGAGCTCGCTTCACAGAGCACATACATGGCATGTACATACACTGTGAGTCATAAAAAAGAGAACCCCCAATAAAAAGTATCACAACTTCTTGAAAAACGCTTCGCATTAAATGAAATTTTGCAGTGTTCTACTTTAATTAGTATATATTTAAATTTTTCGCGCATAGGTGTCTCTGCATATCACCTTAATTTTATTTCCCGTAGGTGGCGTATTGAGATAAAGTTCGTCTACTCAACCATCGAGAGCATAAAAATTGGGTATATTAAATCACTTATTATTATTAAAATTTGGGGAGCTTTCCAGGAAAAGGTTTACAAATCGACGGTTACTAATATCGATGATTTGAAACAACGAATTAAGAAAACTTGGATTGAACTTGGCCATCGCGTAATCCATAATCGATTCGTCAATCAAAAAATGTCACGTTAGATTCTGGGCTTGTGTAATGACCACCGGAGAACATTTTGAGCACATTTCATAATTCATTTTTGTTCCTACATTATTGGTCTACGTAGCTGCCAAATTACGTTCAAATCGAAGCATTTTTCACGAAGTTGCGATACATTTTTGATAGGGGTGCTCTTTTTTTATGGCTCACCGGTACATGCATTTGAATATGTGTAGGTGAATATATCGGAGGTGGATATACGTAACTGGGGGTCTGAGGCGTTCCCCATTCATTTTCGCATCCCCCCGGTTCCACCTAGAGGCAAGGAAAAGACTAATTAACGCGAATAGACCTCCAATCTACACGCACTTGTAGACATAGCTCCGTATATTTGCGCGCACCGAGCGCGTTTGTCTATAGAGAGAGCGAGCGAGAGAGATGGGGCAGGTCGAATACACATACACATGTGTACTCTTTCACTCTGTTCATACGATACGCGCGGTTGACATTAGAGCGACCTCTGAGACTCCGAGCCATTCGCAAATTTTAACGATATAACGACCCGAAGCGAGCGATGAAAATTGCAGTTCGAGATACCAGTAATTAAAATAGAAAATAAACTGTGCAGATGATGGCGGATCAGGCGAAGAGACGGTTCACAAAAAAAAAACCTCTCCCAAAATGTGGTGTGTATCTATATCGTATCATTGACTACCAAGGAAATCTCACGTGTAGACTTTTAAAATATCCGAGCGAGCAACTACACCATACAAACTAACTGACATGACCCCCATACTTTAGCTATAATTGCTAATGCGCAAGTCGCTAGGGGGACTTTTGAGACATGACGATCTGGGTTCTTCTGAAACAGCTACACCCTGGGCGACTTTATTAATAACCGCCGTCCGGATTTAAAAAATAAATTTATTGGTGGACATGCACATGAACATTAAAATTTTAAAGGCCTGTTTTTTCCCGTGTGGCTCACGGATAAATAATTACGGAGCATAATTACATCTTTAATTATGGTGTGTCGTTTTTTTTGGGTAATTGTTAGGTATGTGGGAACCAGTAATGAAGCTCGCTGAAATGAATGAAGCAAAGAAATTGTAATTATTTCACGTCTTAGTTAATATGCCTGTATTCTGTGTTAGTGGTTTAAATTATTAAGTGGCAGCTGGGCGCCCTGAACAACCGCTCTTGTTGTTGCCAGCCCCACAATCGAGCGCTCGCGGAAGAATAATACAATCCAAGATTGCCTCCCCACTGATTATTATAATTAACAGTCAGTAAACATAATATCCAATTTCGGCATTGCAAAAGTCGACCTTTACCAACCTTTAATATGAAAAACAATCGAATAAGGTTACTCGAACAGTGTCCAACGGTCCTCTTCTTTACTAATGACCTCTCTGCTGACTTAGCAGAGATTTTTTATTTGCAAACTATTTCAGTTTCAATAATAAATTATTTAGAAACGTTTTTAACGTATGAAAATTATGGAATAATGGAAATCACGAATTCCAGATTAAAATTAAACATCCGACCTCCGTTACTGACTCTCACTAAATCTGATAAGGAAAAAAATAGTACTTTGTATCACATTTCTGATGTGTTCAATAATGCTATAGGTCTAATATATTTCTATTTGTGTTCCTGAATCTTGTATGCAATCAACGTTTTCAATATTAAGTGATATGCAATTATACTTTTGATATTTAATTGCAATTTACAGTACAGAGTATTACCGCGTTTAAGCCGATTTGACTGCACAGTGTGCTCCAAAAAAAAAACGGGGTCACCTACACATTTAATCAGATATTCAGAAATAATTATCAAATCAGATTATTTTTCTGACAATAGAGTGATATTTCGTTTGTTCCAGACGAGCAATTTAGCTGCCTTTTAGTTGCGAGTTTCAGACACTTCTCGAAAAATTGAAGATGACGATCTTGGTTGATTATTCGGGAAGCATATGATGGGGAAATTCTTAGTCTGTTTAAAAAATTGTTAAAAAAGTAGGCCCCCATTTTTGTGTGTACCACACTGTATTCTCATTACAGAGTGTAACGAAAATTCTGAAAGAATAACTCGGAAGGTTAAATGCGTGCCAAATGTGCCCCCAGAAGGCGTTAGTGTGTGATTGAGTATCATCATTATACCGAGGAAAAATCCACTGTACATGGCCACCAGTCAGTCAGTCGAGCAAAAACAGTCGGCATTTATATTTAAAAAAAAGTTTTAGAATAAGTGGTAAAACAAGTGTCACGCACACGGATTATGGTGGATTAAGTCCGAGGGAGAGAAGTCATTTGCGTTCATAAACGAGAGGATGACTCAACGAACAACGCTACACCTACATTATAATACAAATGACATAGCGATTGGAGGATTAGCTTATGGGGGGGGGGGAAACCCCGATCAATGTTAAATGAAACTCTTTATAGGGGGATTAAGAAAGGGGAAAAATTATATGACCCTGCCCGCGCATTTGGACACCAAAAATTTCCCCCCACCGAACTGAGGTTCCCGTTTCATTAGGTTGTGTGGCGCGTGACTGGATTCTACAATTTATATTCCAGTGCTACTCAAGCTCTACTTTATTTTTTTTTACGTTATAAATTGACTTTGTCGCTGATGAGCAACTTCCGACGGAATTAACCTCACTATATACTGTTGGCCACGAATGCGTAAAAACTACTCGGGGAGATCCAATTGACATCGCCCACTAATGGCCTCTGCGCATGACAGTTATTGGTGCTCTCTGGTGGCGTTACAGCGAATCAGTTGGTTCGTTGTATAGTGCCCACTTCTAACGACGAATTGAGATTTGCCGTCAAATGACAATAGACGATTTACATGCCACCTGGTGATAACGCTCTTCGCGGATTGACCAACCATACACCACTTTCCGGCAAAGAGTTGAATGGGAGTCGCTCGCCAGATGGCGCTCGACCGAATCTGTTGTTAATTCGAGACGGCGCATTGTGCGACACCTTCAAATTCAATTGCCCGATGAGCAAGCGCCATCCAAAATAATTATGCAAACGGCACCATGTGTGTGTACATGTACAACGAGAACGGCACTTCTATTGTTATTTTTAATTCAGTGCGCGTTTGGTTAATGGACGCTACCATTCCTGAAGATCGTTCAACCATGAATACGCTCTGGTAGCACGGAAGCATTTCGTCGTTTTACGCGTGGCTACTGTATAGGTGGGAGGAGGGTTGGGAGTTGGCCCCGCCCACACGTACACAAATTGCGAAGCTCCTCCGCTAACAATTGTGAAATTGTTGTTCAGCCAACTGATCATCGAAAGTGCTAATGCAAATTCCCCCCCCCCTCCCTCCACAATGTACGAACATACATGTACTACTGTACGGGCTCTCTCGCGAATCTCGATACGTCGTGAACGCAAATCGATGTACGCCAGCGTCGGGATGCGATCCCTGGATCGCCGGTCACCCGACGCATGATTTAATGCCCACTCGGCCACGTCCGAACAAAGCAGAGGATTCAGTGAACTGTAGAATTCCTCGCCCGAACCCCCCCCCCCCTAAGCATAACCGTTTATGATTCCGACGACCAAATATTCGATTTATTTTAATCTCTGGATTCACATATGATGTTGTAGGAATTAATGTGAATTCTTTTATATTCGAATTAAAATGTCTGGCAATTTATTTATTAAAATTCCAACGGAACCAACGTTTGGTAATTGAAAGCTCAGAACTAATGAGCCCCATTTCAATCTTAAAGGTGACTGACATTTCCCTCACAAAGCAAAGAAATGCTTGCACACTTTACATATTAAATGAAAATTCTTTAGATATTTCTTAAGTAATTCTTATTTGAAATATATTATCATTGGCATTTTATTAGCACATGTGGTCAAGCAGTTATCACATTTATTGGATACTGCAATTCATTGCTTCTTCGCGTACTTGACATAACTTGAAGATGTTTAAAAATTGATGATTCGGTTATTATTGATATTTATTAAGCAAAGTTTGAAATGTAAAATTCAATAAAATTAGAAACAATAAGCTACAATACAGGAGAGAGTTGACGTCTCGAGTTATTTTGTGAATTTAAGTGCAGCTGAAAGCTACGGAGTTTTAGGTAGGTCATCTATTGTTGGCAAGCCCATTTGCCGTTTGTGTGTCACCGAACTCAATTGGTCCACCCAAATTGCTTGTCTGCATCCATTTGTATTTTTATATAAATAATAGTAGATTGAAGACAGTGTTTGGTGGATTTCTGGAAGGCAAAACATCGACAAACGTGACGCTGCCAAATTACTCGTACGGCCATTTCACCTTAATGAGATCGACAAACGATGTCAGAAGACCGCTGCAGCTCACCCGGGTTTTCGAATTTAGTTAGTGGCTGGGGTAACATCGAAAAAAAAAGAGAGTATGGTGGCAACTCGCCTAATCAGAAGATGGCGCAGCCAACCTCTGAAAAGCGCAATCGGTGGCTACAATTGAAATTACATGTTTCATACTGTACAACGGTAAAATAACAAAATTTGGGGAGATCACTATTTTGTTGAAACATTTCGTAATTTCTTGAGCAACCCTCCTGCGATCTTCAAGCCAATGAGCCCATTAATTATGGTCGGCGTTTAGTTCGGCGCCTCCAGCGGTGACAACTACAGTCAAAAGTGCCAACGACGTGGCACCACCAGTTGCTGCGCGAGCAGCCAATAGAACGATATGGAGGCGTTCCTACTCAAAAATGCTTGTTTGATTATTGAAGGCAATTTGAGGCGCAGCCATTATCGGTATAAAAAAGTGGCGTGATCCACAGTATAATCAAGTTGACGGTGATGAGGAAAGGAAATGGTGGTTTGAGTGGGTTGAAAGAGGGGCGGGGAGTTTGGAGGAGAAGGGGGGAAGGGATGGGCTCGTTTAGGAGGAGAGGGGGAGGAGGAGGGGTAGACCTGGGTGGAGGTGGGTTGGATGGGATGAAGTGCGAAAGCCGTCCATCAGCAACAAAAGCTTTTTCCCCGCCACCCACGAAACTATAAACTGCGCTATAAGACTTCGTCGGTGCAAGTACCCGAACGAAGCCCGTTTTCAATTTGCCAACACGTATAATTACGGAGCCAAATTAAAAAAAAAAATGGTTGAATGGAAAGCGAGTTTGTAAAAATATCCTAATGGTATTGCTGTTCGAGTATTCGCGCTCTATACGACGTTCCTTGGAGTGTGGGGGTCCCGCATTTGGCGGGGGAACTCCGCGCAATTAGGAGATGAGGGAACCGATGAATAGGACGAGCTTTTTGTATCCTCATGAGATCCTTTCATATTCGCCCTGAGACTGTCCTGCTAAAATAGAATCACCTCTTAGTAACAACCAGTGGTTATCTTTACTGGTCTTTGAGGAAGAGATTGTCAATTATTAGGTTGCAGTGGTCTCCATATGAGATACAAAATGCAAACGATATTTTACAAAATTTAGTATCTACGCCTTGCTCTCTGGCATAAATAAAAACAGATGCTGAAACGATTTATTTTATTTTTTACTTCTGTGTATTTTATTTAACTTATGATTTGATTTGCCAATGTTTAATGTTAAGTTCTCTCCGTTCGTGTGCCTATATCTTTGGATATTTTAGAATTCATATGTTTTAGTGGTGCCAAAGTCATCCAAAGTGTACCGAATAATTTTGGAAGAGATATCAATTTCAAATTTAATATGGACTCGCAAGCAGCCCCCAAAAGGGGGGACGACAGACCAACCAGGAGCAAAAATTGATTATCCTATTTTAACAGGCTCATTTCAGACTCATTGAGACTGGATTTAAGATGGACATGTCCATAAGTGAACCAATTCTGATTTTCTAGTTATTTTACCAGTTGTTAAGAAAAGCATATCCTTTATCATCATCATGTCTTTGTCACTTTGTCGTCTTACGTAATTTTAACGCATTAATAATAGCCTAGTTATACTTCAGTTCAGACTATAAGCATACCTCAGCTTACTTGAGAGTCCATCACACCCGATGTAGGATCATGTACATGGTCGAATGTTATTAAAAGTTGAAATTCTTGAGCCCAATTGAGATGGGTGAATGGCCATCCGATAGCGCCTAGTAATTTCACAGGTCTTTGTGTAAGCACTGACACGCCGATATTGATCAATGTCTGAACGCACTCTGCTCGAGCATGCTTGGATAACGCATACTTGGCCATAATGTAGCTAGGATATTAATGCCACCACTCAAGTTATTCACTATCGACGTATAAACTCAAACGAAAAGATTAAATAAAGATTACATCCTTCAATTTTGTGCAGCTCTTCTTGATTTGTTTTTCAAATTAATCAATTCAAAATGCATGCGTGTCAAATAGGAAATAATAAATTTCAGCTCCAACCTGATTCGTCTCCACCTGAAACATAGTTATTAAAAGTCTTAAGCATTTCCTTTTTTTTGCTCTGATCTCATGAGGGATACACTCTGAATGTGAGTGGCAGGGGTTGGCGTCGAAGGATTGAATCTAAACCCCCCCACCCTTCGCCATCTCCCCACCCCCGTACCACCAGCCGAAGCACCAGCAGTGGCAACAGCAGCAAGACCAACACTACCATAACCGAAATCGTCGGGAAATTGATCACTGGAATAAATTGCCAAGCCATTACTCTTACCGAGATCGAAGCTGCATGCATGCAGGCAAAACGAACGATAAGGCTCTACCACTTGCCTCCTCCCCCACCTCCATCCAGTCCACCCACAACTCCACCACATCCAGCAGCAACAGCAGCACGCAGCAGCGTTACAAAAAGACGACGACGACGAAATACAAAAATAAAAAGACGCAGTAAAACTTGTTAAGACCTGAGCCAAGACCAAACAGCCTGTCGTGATTTTAACGTTAGAAATTTGAGCACCTCAAAAGTAATCCTCAAAATCAATACATTTTTAGATAACCTTCTGCATTTCTACACTTCTAAAGGATATGTCCTAATTTTTAAATGTCCTTTCACACAACATTTTGCATCTAAATTACCATTTTCCTTATTTGTAAAAAATCGGACGAGTCCAAATAAGCGCTTTCTAATTTATGTCCTAAGATGATGCAAGACTCTTGATGAGGGTTGCCCTGTCATAAGTGGAAATATATGTATATGTATGTAGGATAAACCATTTTAAGATATTATGAGATTATCTCGTAATTCTTAAAATTTAGAACTTAGGAAGTTAGGAAGACAATTTAATCAAGTCTGTCAGACAATTAACAAGTCGTACTTGCCACAAATGAAATTTAAACTTTGTTTTAACCTCACACACAGATTCATAAAAAGACAGGAGGAACTTCCATCCGAAATGTCATGAGATAATAATCCAAAGATCTGCGAGGATCTGGTCGCCACTGCCGCCATCTTAGTAAGAAAAGCCCACGAAACTTTGCCTATAAATTTATTGTGATCGCTTACAGGTCGCCTTTGTGTCCACACAACTGGACACGGGTGGTCTCAAGCGGACAGAGGAAGAGAGAGCGAGAGAGAGAGCGAGAGAGAGAGAGAAAGAACAATCAGAAGGCGACGAAGACCAATCGCATTGAAGATTACAAGCTCCATTTGTCGGCTGAAGAAATGGGAACGACGTTTTCTTCACGTTGCCTCTATCGCGTTCAGAACTGCAGGCTATTGGTTGATTGGTTTTCGTGTGGTGCTCGAAAGCGATTGCAAAGAGAGAGAGAGGGAGGCGATCTCTGCAGCCTCCTCGCCTCGACGTCACCACGTGTGGGCGTCATCAATACATGTACCCGCATCTATACACACCGTGGAACACGCGGGCATAGATGACGCGCCTTTGGTAACTTTACCTCCCGCGCCGTTCGTGGAGGCCTCCTGTAGCAGCAGCAGCAACAACAACAACAGCGAAACAGACGCAATACATGGTCATAAATATCGAGGTTAAGATGGTGGAAGAGGAAGGCGAGTGAGAAAGAGAAAGGAGGAAGTATGAATAAACCTTCTGCGCCATGGATCTGCATGAGAACGACTTGGGAGAGATTGCATTTCTGTCCATAACTTTAAAAAAATAGAGTTACGTCATTCTGGCTTTCACTGTTTCATATATAAAGAACAAGCAAGCTACATATGTAGTGTAAGATAATAAAAAGTTGTTTCTAGTAATCTTCTTCATAAATCTCACTATACTCAATTCGGGGAAACGACAATTTCCGCTGTTAAAATTAAAAATACTTTCAAAATCTTTATCAGAAACTAATTCTAATTTGATGGTTCCCTAAAACCACATATTGTCACATTAGTCGTCACATTTTAATGCATAAGGCCACCCAATAGTTCGGGCTCAATTCAATGGGGGAAAATAAGAGACGAAAACGTACATATAGAATATGTATTCAAAAACAAATTCAATTTTAGACCACGACCATGATGATCGCCGAAAGTGATTTAAAAAACGATGGACACAATTTACGTTCCCACAACTCGCAGTGAATGTCAGAGATCGCGAGCGGACAACAGAAGACATCAGTACTGCACTCTACCATTTCACCTAATTCTCCAAATGTGTCCGACTGAATCTCCACTCATGGTTTCAGAGTCTGCCGTTCGCCAACCTTTCCTGTAGAGGAGGGCACCGATTGGATAGCAGGATGTACTGGTCTGGTCTCACCTAGACGGGCGGTGGTAGTGGGGCGGCCCTGACGACATAATTAATCTTGTGCCAGCCAGGGCTGAACAAACTGATAAAAGCCTGGAAGCGTGGAGAGCGCACCCTGGGTGCCATAACTCATGGCCGCCCTAATAAACGTCCGCGCTATATAGCAAAACCCGGCATCATTTATCCAGCCGTGCCACTGCTGTACACACGTAACGTCAATAGGCGGCGGCGCACGCGTAATGACTACGGTGGTGGGCCATTGACACACGATATTCGCAGATTCGTTCTATCTATCGCTCACTCCGGATCTCTCCGAATGCAACTGACACGCCAACATCATCGATGTGTCACGAGGTGTGGGAAATATTCGAATATATATTTCGCCGATGAGCGCTAAGTGGAAGCGCGAGCCTCGGCGCCACCTCGCCTGAGCTCCAGGTGCGAACCGAGTCCTCCACATCCGCCATTAGCCATCCCGCGTCATCTAGTGACCAACTCGGTAACCTCAGAAGTTCACATTCCCGATTTGTAGGACGTTGAGAAAATTTGTCCCCCCCCCCATGTATGATTCACAAAATGGTCGAGATGCCCCCAGCACATTTTGCCAATCAAATTCTGTCCACGTCAGGCTCTTGAATCCGCGTTAACAAATATGGACGCCTGCGCTCGTCCATGCACATGAGGATTTTTACATAAGCAAGTCATTGCAACTTCTCTCGACAACTTTCATTGCAATTGGACGTGTTATATATATATACAGGTACAGGACTGCTATTTGCATTTATGGATTACGATACGGTTGAGCATCAACGAAATATTTTTTAAGGTAGGCCTCATAAATCACGCTGCAATCATTCGCTGCTCGATTCATTTCCCCCGACAGGTTTGCATGCTAGTGCTAGGATATTTTTTTTACGTAGAACCCATTCCAACATTTCCAAAGTGATTCGCGATTTGCGATATCTTCCGAAATAACCTCTTGATAGCATGATACAAAACAAAGAAGCTCTAATTCTGAAATACATTTATATTCGACGAACAGTTAGGTCCGTTATGCAACCATCATTATTTAAAAAAATTCATTCTAAAATTAAGTAAACGGATTTTTCTAATCATCATGATATAATATATTATGAACGTGGACAACACTTCAGATATATTGATTAAATGATTGATGGTGATCGAATGGTGTGACGTTAACATATGGCCGGGAATCGAACTCCGGGTCTCTGAAATCGTGGCATATAAGTAGAAGACGTTTTCCAGATTGGAAAACATCCATTCATTACTTGATTTCTGAAATGCTCGTTGTTCCATTTGCACCATTTGTTTCTTTGTATTTACTTGTACACGTGTTTGGCGAAAGAGAATCGGGGGAACGAAATCAATATTAAGATGCGACATGAACGAGCAATCCGAACTTCGTCTCCTAGAAATTTCAGTCGAAACATCAGACCGAGTCTAAGCCTGTCTGGAACATTACTTGGCAGAAGTTGTGGTTTTCGTGTCTAGGGTTTTTTTTAACGCCCGTGTGGCTCCGACAGACGTTCGTGTTTAACCTGACGTGTAATGTAGACTCTGTCGACAGTCTCTGCAGTCGTTGATGATAGGCCACGCCTGCACAGACGTGTCACAGCGATTCAGTTTGGAAAAACACGACCATTTTTGCCGCCAAAAAAATATGTAGATGATAACGCGGAACTGGATCGTTGTTGCAACTAACCTTTAACATTCCAAGTTGCATCATGACCACATAAATGGAATACTGGAATACTGCAGATATAATTCTGTCATGTGCAAGATCGTTACGTTGACATGTAATGATCAAAGGTCAATTGTTCGCATGATGAGTTACCAAAAATGAGCAACAACATTGTGGGGGAAAAGTAGAACAGAACAGTGAAAATGAGCTTCAGTAAACGTTTAATTATTAGGACCGTCATGGTCTGAAACGAAATTGCGTTTTCGCAACCCTTCCAATTCATTGTCGATAATCCCATCCACTAGCAGCAATGTCCAAGTCATATATCCTGTCAATTAGGCCAATAAATCACAACCAATCCCCCACCTCCTCGACTCTTGACCGCCCTCGTATATATACACTGTATATATAGCGACGCCCCAATTTCATCTCCGGGGTCTTACGCCTTCCGGTGCAGCAGCTACACAGCAAGAGCGTCATCGGAGCGTCTCCACATCAGGCCCTATAAACCATGGCACACACACACATATCCCCACCTTGCTCGTCAACACATCGGGATTGCATTTGCGATGCGGCGGCGGCCATAAATTGGCAATAACCTTTTGCGCGTGTACAGCAGTCGACGGCGGCAGCAGAAATGGCTTTTCCGACATTATTTACATGATGGCGTGACGCAGGCTATACCAATAGTTATAGGCAAACGCATGGGGAACCGAAAAATCGGTGGTGGTGGGGGGAGGGGACTGTCGGACCGATATCCTGGAAACGCGCACGTCAGACGCATCCTCATGAAACCGTCGCCGTAACTGGGCTCATTTCGTTGGATTTTGATTAACGATCTCTGGTTAAATTCTACCCGAACCGAATACAGTGCAAGAACAAAAAATGAAGCTCAAGAAGGTGTATTTAAAAAAAAACAATTTCTGCTAAAAGTTGGTCTTCCAAAAATCGATGGACGTTGACCGGTCACATTCAGCGGTACTTGAAAACTGACGAATTATTTCTCGCAGTTGTTCGAACGCTTTCTTGAAATTCCACACTGCCCTCTTGAAAAACAAATCGAATGTTATTGAAAGTGAAACGCAATCCTCACCAGCGCTCGTCACTCCAACAGCTCATTTTCCATTCGCGAATATCGCTGTCTCTCTTTTGAAATGCAGATCGAATGGATTCGATGGATATCGATTTGGTCAGACGCGATTAACTTCTCAAGTACATCTTAGATTTGAAATATGTAACTTCAAGAAAGCGTTTTTTCTGTTTGCAATTCCTGACGAATGGTAGAATGGAATCACTGAAAATGAAACGCAACTACCTGAAGCAGGAGTTCCATGTACGCATAGATATAGATATGTAAGGTCTCAGGATGATGTAATGGTCGTGTTCTAACATCGACATTAACGTTTTTCCCTTCCTCTGCCGCATCTTCTCGGTGCTCTCGGCAATGGCCCATTCTGTGATTTGTCATCGCGTATGCCAGGCTGATGTGGCTATACTCTGTACTAGATGCGCGACACACCAAATACGAGTACACCATTTAATTTATTCGCCGGAGGCCCAGGGCGCATTTTAAATGCGCGTGCCAAGCGAGCTGAACGAAAAAAATGACAATTAAACCCTTTACTGCTTAAACCATAAATTTGGCAATTAGAGAAGAAAAAACTGCAGTATGCATAGCCACCACCGGCGAAAGCTTGCAATATACAAGTCTTAGGACATAAATACTCATTTCTGTAGTACAACTGTACGTTTATTAGTGAACGTCTTTGCCGTTGGTGGCGACACGATCGCTGAAGAGGCTTAGAAACGATTCTGTGAAATAGTTCGTGTACTTTCACGTTTGGCACCATCAAATTCAAACGAATATAGAGATATTGGTAGAGGAAATGTGCCGGGTTGAATTATGTTCCCGTCAAATTTTGGAAATAAGCACAAGTATGACTGGGTCTGAAGATCACATTTTCCCGAAGTACCCTTCAAAATAACGGTGAAGTTCCAAAGCTAGCTCTCCGTTTGTCGGAGTCTCCAGAGTCGGCAACTTCGGCTACAAATCAACTTAGGTCCAAGAATCGGACAGCTATGCTCCGTATATTAAACATGTTCCCCAATTCTCAACTTTCTATTTGAATTTCAATTCTGTTGATCCTAATTTCAATTCTTCTGATCGATTCTTTCAATCTTTCACAAAATCAGAGAGCAGAGAGAGGACTTATGAGGTCTCATCCTATTGGAAAAAAATCAGTCCCCCCCCCCGGGAGCTTAACATGACCGATTACGACCCCCCCTCCAGGTGCAATACGAACTCGCCCATCGCACCAATAATAAAGTGAACAACGTGTCAAATGACGTTTCAATTAAAATGGCGCATCCAATGTTTACAGATGCTTTCAAATTCGGTGAGCCAATATTGGTCTACAACCGGTGACCCGTATTCACAAATTGATGAATTATATATATATGTAGATAATTGTTGCGTGTCCACGCCTATAGAAAAGGTGATGGGACGTAATTAGGCGTTGGACTCGAACGGAACGATCTAAAGGGAAGAGGATTACTGGATCTGTATAGTCTAGACTTCGGGCTGCATTTTAACCAGATTAAAAATACATGGCCAAATTGGTAAGCCCCACATGGCAGGCCAGCTCGTTAATGAGTGGGTATGCATACTGCATAATTTGGTCATTAGTTTTGAGTATTACGAAATTGTAGCGTAGGAGAATGGCGCACTCTGAACATTCAGATAACCAGAACCAAAAGTGTGAAATATATATATCACAAAAACGTGTACAACGGCTTTTCCTAACGAATTTTTATAATATGATACCAATGCATTCTGAATTACTAGATATATTCGTCTCACTTAAAAGGTGGTATAATTAAAATAAATTAGCCAAGACTTACCGATATCGAATTTATAATTATTTACGAGCACGCCATGTTTTTCAGGTAAAGGTGTAATATTGCAAATACAGGAATGCTAAGTACAGGTATAATATTTTAACTACTGTAACTAAACAAAATGTACAGTACATTAATAAATGTATTGTAATGCTAAATTTTCTTAATGTATTGTGACTGTATGACGAGAGCTTAGGTGTGTCACGTTTGTCTTAGATCTTACAAAGGAGGTTCCATAGTCTGTTCTCAAAGATTATGAGAAAAAAACGTGAGGGATCAAAAACAAAAAAAAATTGATTCCACGTCCTACACTGTAAACGCGTCCAACGTGGCTCACATAGCTGAAATCGTCGCGCAATCCCGTTTCCAATATTAAAAGGCGGAGTCCTGGTTGTTAGAATGCGGGGCATACCCAAACACGATATATTTCAGACAAAATCAAAAGTCATTACACGCGTACAGTGTTCCACAGCTTTAGTGCTGGTTTCGGTGTCAACATGCATTCACGACACAGTCGACTGTGTAAAACCCAAGGGTTTGCAAAATTTCGTACTGACTGCACGTCTCGTCGGCGTCGTGCAAATGTACATTGCGACTAGATGCTTCAACGGTTAACCTCTCTTCAAAAAACCCAATACCCCACTTCACGAATTTTACGATCGTTCAGTTTTAAGAATGTGCGAGGCGAATTGATATCGGCCCATTAGTCGTAATAACGCAATTCATATATTGTCAGATGATGAACCAGAATGTTGCCCATTAAATCGCTTCCTTGAGGGTAAATTAATTATTTAAAATATTTAATAACTATTTAATTGCTTCCAAACACTAAGCTCGGTTTAATCCGCACCTTAGGGAAACTAAAATTATAATACGTGTCACGTTTGAATTACATCTTGAATTACAATTTATTTTACTCCAATGCTCCACCAATTACGATCGTGCTTAATAAAAGGTCAACATCAAAAAGTAACTGCACAAAATACAAGTAGCTAACATTGTCGGCCGTTTTTAAATAGAATGTCGTTGGCATTTGACGATTTCCCCAGAGTGTGTAGACAGTGGAATAGCCTAAATGAGTCTCAAGTCAAGAGCCTGTTAGGATAGGACAACCACACCTTTGTCCTTAATTGGTCGTTTGACCCCCGCCATAGGCCCCATAAGGGGCTGCTTGTGGGTATATATTGTAATTGTAATTTCCCCCACCTAACGTTCTGTCTTGAAGACGGGACTAACGGTTGGTTCTTTTAAATTGCTCATTACGCCAAGCACCGCCTATCTCATCGATAAGGTCTGGGTTTGATGGGTCTAGGATTCAAAGAAAATACGATTGAGATGGAGAGACGTAGCCACATCGCAATCCCCGATTTCGCAAACTGTCCCCGACACCAATTTCGTTCCGGCAAAATTGGCGCGTGAACACGCCATGGCGCGTTCCAATTCGTCGGGATTCCAGCAACGCGAAGCCGAAGCCGTTCTTTAGTTAACTTAATTAAATAGAGGCGGCGAACAAATATTTTGGATGTTCTCAAACATTGTTCTTCGCGCAACCAGATAGAGAGAGAGAGAGAGAGAGCTGCCGGAGTGAACCGACGACGGCACTGTTCAAAGTGGGAAGAGCACGAAATTCCGACCGATAATTGATAATGTACATGGCAAGTGCATACATCATACGAGTACATTCGCTCGGATAGGATCAGGGGTGGTAGGGGGAGGACCTCCAACAAGGAAACATTGGTGACGTCAGTACTACCCTTTTGGAATATGTTCTAATTCAGAGTCCGCGTTTCCTATAAAAAGCGAATGCTGAAGTGAAGTCGAGATGCTACTTACGAGAAAAGTCGTACGACTGCAATACGGTCGGCAGTCTAAATGAAAATGTGCACTGAAAATCTAGATGTCTTAAAAGGTGATTGGTCATTATGAATGTCCAATCATAGATTTTTCAAGTTATTGGTGTCAATTTCCACCTGCAGTGTTCTCGTCATAAATAGCAAGTTGCGCCCGGGACAGCGCCGGACGAAAAGAGACGAACAGAGTCGGCGACAAACTCTTCAAATAAAATGATAGCACAACTATTATTAAATAAAAAAAAAACTAAAAGGAAAACCACTCCAACTGACGAAAAACATGAGCTATGACGATTCACACTTACCGAGCCCTCCCACACATCCTCATCTCCCGAGGAAAATTACAATGATTTTAAATAATTTCATAAAATATTTACCAGTTCGAAACGCTTCACGCGGCAGGTCAAACATTTTTCCACCATGACCTCTTGTGAGCGTCATGAGCGGCTTTGTCCATGGTGTTAATTGTAAGATCCATTAGTACTTGTATCAACAATGATTTATCAACAAGTACTAATGAATTTTACAATTAACACCATGTTTTGCTTTCTCTTCAGATCATCACGATTTAATCAATAAATCCAAATCTTTGGTTACTGACCATTTTACCCTCTTTTCACATTTTACGAAATATTCGCGAATTTTATAATAAAAATGTTAAAAATACAAAATAAATTAGAATATGTGTGCCTCATTATTTTCACACAAAATCAGAATTTTATCAGAATCAGTACGAACGTGCAAAACACTAGACAATGAAACATCACGAATTAAATACCGTTTCTTTAGATAGCTCTATTTGAAGTGCATCTCCTGGTCTGCCGTTAAGATGGAGAACAATTGCTATATAATCGATATCGAAATCGATTTTGACTGAAGTTTGATGGAAATCCCATTTCGCGGGTGTCGCAAGTAGTTTGCCAGCAGACGAAACGCAACTACAAGGGTAGTCTTGACATCTGTTTCGTTGGCCAGCATAGAAACTCATTGGATTTGACAACCTAACAGATTTGAGAGCAGACCGAGAAAATGCTTCGTAACCGACTGGACCTCCCCTAACACCAGAACTCATGGATGATGGAGTACTTGGCGCCACCGAAACTTTTAATACACGACCTTGTGCTACAAAAATAAATGTGCCCATAGCTATTGAATATATCATCAGTGAGGGACTCCCGAATTCAGAATTTCATGGTTCCCCCCGGGGTTCTATTCTTAACTTATTGGGCGACGAAATTGGTGGACCATGTGTGAAAAATGTAGAACACGCTTGTTTCAATTGGGCAAAACGAGAATGAAACAAAAAACAGGTCAACGTATGGGTTCTGTATCAAAATGATTGAAATAGGACGTCTTGATTATGTAAAATAAAATGGAAGTTGTGCCCGGGACAGCGCCGGACGAGAAAAGACGAATATGAGTTGGTCTATTATTTAAAAAATGAATCAACTAAACAAGAAAAACATGTTGATTCGACCAGCACCAATTACCACATAAGAAAAACATGGGAACTGACGTTACAACTATGATTGTCTTTGTGTTTCGCAAATTTTCAAATTCTTTATAATCTTCGAGATTATATTTAAATTTTTACGTTTAAAATATTTTTGTTGCCAAGTTATAATTGTAATCCTGCAATTCCCAGCACTTTAATTAACATTACCAACGTCTCCTATTCTTTTCTTTGAATGACGATGACGTCTCACATACAACAAACTTCCATTTTATTTGTGTGTAATCTGTGTCTAATTTGAGGCAGCAGTCATTGACGCGCTTTTCTGCAATACTCGCGTGCTAAGCCTGTTTTAAAATCGTATGTATTGTAATAAGCTCACGGATTGCTCACCTCCGGGGGTAAATGGTCAATTCAATTTGGGGCATGTACCCAATTTTAAACAACTTTTGAGTGAACAAGATAATAAATATTTAATACGCTACTGAGCAGTAACATATTAATACATCACTAAATAATTTAAAATCCAATTTTAAGTCAGTTGACTTCGCTCATTATCGCATGAGCCGCATGAGCCGATTTTAACCAGAGCAGAGAAATAATATTCTTAAGCATAATTAATATTTGTGTTAAAAGGATATATAATATATTCAATTTTGTGTCGAGTCACTTGCCAAAACAGATCGATCTCCACATAGCAAAAGCTCGTTTATCAAAGTGCCAACGAAATGATGGCTGAGTTTATTGGGTGGTCCCAACTCATAATTCGACATAAGGTTTATTCATTATTGCAAATACTCCTTGCGCCAATACATTATTAAATGGACGATACATACTGCATATTGATCCGCTGTCGGGATGCGACTGAATATTCGTGGTGGTGTAGGGCCACAAGTTGTTCGAGTAGGCTCTAAAATCGTTATCGAATAAATACGAGACTAGACAATGCGCCGTCTACAATCTAAATCAAATACGATGTATCTAAAAAAAAACTATATCTTTCATAGACATGTAGCCTTAAACAAGACAGTTTGAGAAACAAAAAAGGACTCAATATTATTTCCTGAGACCTGGCGAACGTCATTAGAAAGCGAACGAAATTGGTGCAAATGTGGTTGGACGTCGTCGTGGATATCATGAATTTTTAGATTTCTTCTAAATTTATTAATTGGGGTTTTAACTGGGGGTTTCGCTTTTAAAGTGGCTACATTGTTAGTTTTCGGCTACCCCTTATAGATATTGGATTCTACCAAACTAAGGATTGACCAGACTCCCTCAGGTACATTAGGTACTTGAGTTGACGGGGGAAGCCCCCTTTTAATTTCTTTTTAAAAGACCAGAGTGTTATCTAGTGTGAGATTGAGAAATCAGTCGAAGAAAATATAAAAAGTGTTGACGTCATCACAGGATTAGTCTATTGGTCTACTGAAACTCACTAATTGGGCGCAATCAAGACCTTTTGACGATATCGATGTTCGTCGCAGAATCTGCGCTGTTCGACCGACGACGTGTTTTTCAGACCCCCAAACAATTTAAAGAACGATAGATTTTACTTTCCCACAGCCGAATAGAGAAAGCTCACTTCGTATAAATACCAGTGGGACCTCAGGAGGATATTCTGCCTAGGCGAGCAGCAGTTCAATATGGTATAGAGTCTGTTAAAGCATCTTAAAGCGCCAAAGCCGATTGCATTTTCCGAGTTTAAAAAAAAAGGTTTATCCGCTGGATCCATAACGTAGATTCCGAGCAAACAGTCTGCACAAGGAAAGCTACACTGTTTGAAGTTTTTTCTTCGGTCGATAAGTGTTAGTTTAAAAATATTGAGCACTATCTTTCGCGGCGATATCATACAGTGTGCCGGCTGGTAAAGTGCTTTTTAACTGAAAGACAATGTGTTCTTAGGATTGGGAAAGACGCGTTCTGGAAAACAATTGTCTTTATTAAAATACGAGTAACAGACAAACAAACGTGATAAGCTGGTAAAAAGAAAGTCAGATTATTCTAGCGTTGTACGAGATTACAGCGTACATCCGTGTCTACCACGAATCCTACATCAAATAAATTCAAATTATTTTAACCCAACAAATAGAGAATGCTATTTGAACAAAATGCAATACTTAATGTCAACGAGAATTGACTAGTCAATAACAACGTTGAGGTTGAGAAAAACATCTTTTTCGTGAAACTTTTGCAACTACTCACAAAAGATGACGCTGCTCTTCCCCATAGTTTAAGACGACGTCTTCTCCTATGAGCAGTTAGGCTTTCCTGAAGTGTAACTGAATTTACTTTCAAAGTTCTTCGACGTTGCCTGTCTCATTTGAAAAACGCATTTCGAAAACGTCAAAATTAAATTATCAGAAGAGGCTCAGACAACCCTGACATATTTCATTTGTAACATCCAATGCCTTGTGCAAGAGGTGTCAGGAGGACGCGTTTGGCGAATGAACGCAAGAACGGTACGCCCCCCACCCCAGGCGCTCGCTCCAACAAGAGCCATCCCAAATCCGTATGATTGATAGGCTTTACGCCATCAAATGGCGCTAACCACAGTCATCGAAACTATATCAAATGTCCCGGGGGACAAAAACAGGACGTTCTGGAAATGGCCGCTGGCCGAATTGCAGACCAAACGAAAGAGATCGCAGACCCGCTTGTCACCTTCAGCCAAACGTTGTGTTGCGTTTTGTCACTTTAAATTAGCTTCCAATCCATCACCAATGCAATCTTGCCTCTACTTCCATATACAGTACATGTGTCTACTCGTGGCCTGCAACACCAGCGTGATCAAACTGATCATAGTCCATAGTTTTAGCCCGCTGGCTCTATGGAAAGGTCTTCCAAGAGTTGATAGAGGTCTCCAAGAAAGTTACTTGCCAACTTGCCCTAAGGCGATGATAGCGCATCGAATTACATGTACTCGATATTTCGTATCACGATGGCAGAAATTTCGGCAACACATTTACAATAAAAAATATTTAACCCTACTTATACTATACTACCTGCTGATTGCAATATTTGTCTCAGTATTAAACATAAATCAATACAACTGGAGAGAGAACATAAGAAATATGTGAGAAGTTCTCTCTTATTTAGACTTCATCCGGACAATTTCTAATGTATTTGTTTAAATATGCCAACTTGATTTGCTTTATCGCTGCTCTCATCAAATACCCGTAGGTAATAATTGTTCGTTTCGAACAATCCGGAACAAAAGAAAGAGGTACCGACAAATTGCTACGAATTAGGTAAACACTCAAGTAAGCACTCCAAAAAAATTTGGCACTTCCGTGTCACAAAAAAACCCAAGTTGACAGCTTATGCTGGATAGGCTAGAGCTATCTCAAGTTGTGGCATCAATATTTGAGCGAGCCAACTCACGCCACAACACCTGTCGCCCTCTGACGGCCATGTGATCGTCATTGAAATGTGATTGTCTTGAAAAGATGTCACTGATGACATATGGGAATACCGTAGCTTATCTGAATCTGATGCGTACAATACATAAAACGCGCAAAATATTAGCTCAAAAGAAATTTAAATATTTTTTATAGGAAATGATTGTTCTTGCATCGTATATTATTGGTCTATAGAACTTCGACCAGGATAAACTCTCAAAATGAACGATGAAAATAAAAGTTTCTAAGAACGGACGAAGAAAATCCAAGAATGGACGAACCAAACACAAGTTTCCAAGAATGGACAAAGAAAATACAAGTTTCCAAGAATGGACGATGAAAATACACATTTCCAAGAATTGGATCGATCTAAATTTATGAACAAGATCTGCTAACAAACCCAAAACTAAAATCATTCATAAATGCGGGTTAGTGAAACTTGGGCGCGGAAAGACATCTGCTAAACCGCGGGCAACAACTTCCGTTACAGACGGGCACCAGAAATGACTTGAACCAGGACAAAGAACCACCTCGAAAGACCCAATTTAGGTCACCCCGATTCACAGTGTACGGGGGCTAGACGCCATACGGGTGGCAGACGCCATATCTAGACCGGCAGCCGAACACGGCTATTGTAATAACAATTGCTAAACGCTTGCTGCCGGCAGAAAATCCATCTCGTGACGTTTATTATTTATGACAATGTACATTTGGAGGAGGAGGATGAGGAGGAGGCCGGAGCGACATCGGAGGGCCTCGACAGACTGACTGATGCCGTACACCCCACACGAATAATAAAACGCGCCGCCGTCAACAGCGAACAATGTACATACAAATGGAGAGTCGCCGCGCCAAATGAAAGCATGGTCGACATAATTAAAAGAGCATGGTTTCGGGTCGTTCCATGGAACTGCGGCGAGATACCTGGCCATCTCCTAATAAATATTAAGACGTAAACTCGGCAAACGTCTACCTTAGAAAATCAATCTGCGCTAGCGATTTTGCTCTAAGAGAAAATCTTTTTAACATAGTTTTTCGATAGCAAAAATCAGATAACTCCAAATATGTAAATAATTATCAGACCTCTATCCAGTTTTTCTAAGACGAAATTGCGGCGCCATCTACACACTTAAAAATGATATCTTAAAAATGACACATGTGTGGTCTTAATTTACGATGAAATGTCGTTTAAGACA